>JBCJKH010023223.1:0-19566 GCA_039877255.1 Loriculus beryllinus | reverse complement strand
TTACCAAATTAAACTCTTTACACACATGGGAGATCCAACTTTATAAAGTCACAGTTTTGAAGTGCTTTCTGGTCAGCCTCTGGGCCTGTCACAATCTTCATAACGCGCTGAATTAAGTTTAAAATATCATCTGTGTGTGGTGTTTCTCCGGGCTGCTCAGCAGCCCTTGTGTACATCCCGCATTTTTCCGTAGACACTACGTATCACTTAGCAACCCAGTGAAAGGCCCTATATGCATTGATTGCACACAATTGTCTTGATGGGGTGGAAGTGTTAAGTGAATAAACCCCCACAGGTGACCAGACGGTCATTCCTCTCATGTTGATAATCTGTTTACATCAAAATATTGTTTACTCAGCTCTCTGATCTCCAGGAATTTACATGAAGCTGAAAGAATACAGTTAACTCCCTGCACTGGCACACAAGGATGAGCTGTGGTTGTTGCGTTCTCAGAGATGGATAGATTCAGAAGGGGAGGGTTGTTTTGTCTTTAACTCAGCTCTCCCAAATAAAGCATTAAAATGCATTTGACAGTTAACCACAGATGATAATGCAATCTTTATGCGTGGTTCCCATCATAATGGAGAAGTTACAAGGCTGTCACTACACTATAAAGAAGGAATCTTTCCTGCAGTCTTAGTGCTGTCTTTTCTGCTTTTCTCTTTTTAAGTGCTGTTACCAAATTACCTTTGGAGGAGTTTGATGGTTTACACTGATTTTTCTACACAGAATAAACAGCTGAGCTTTTAAAATGACCTACAGTGTTTTCCCCAGGCAATTTCCCTCACCATAAAGTAGTCCAAAGAGCAAACGTTATTTTAAATTCCCCAGGTGGGTTGGTTTGGGGATTTTGGTTTTCAGTTTTGTTGTGCTACTTATCTTCTCATTAATTACTGTGGGCAAGGGGTTGCCAAACTGCAGGCAGACATTTCCACTGTTTGGTTTGTTGACAAAGACGTAACTTGCAATGCAAAGAGAACTGTTTTCTGAGGGCTTTGGAAACTCAATAGAACAGTTTAATAGTTTATAGTAAAGAGCAAGCAGTTCTAAACCTTTTTTTTTCTTTGCCAATTTTGACAATTGTGAAGGATTTGGTAGAAAAATCCTTCCCTTTGGAAAGATTCCTAAAGCACATACCCTGAAGTGGGGGAAGTGGCAGGAAAATTGCAATCTGATACTGTGATTTGATTTTTTTGTTGTTGTTATTTGTAAAGTTCGTAGTGCAGCATCTGTTGCAGTAAGTTAAAGAAGTTGTACTCAGGGAGCCAGTTATAGCTGCGTTTTCTGTCTGTTATTTCCAAGTAGCAAGATATTTTAGTCTGAATCTGAATCTTTATAGTCCCTTCACATAAACAGGTTTTTTTAGGCTGTTCTGTGGGGAAGCATGGTAAGAACTCGAGCAGGCCCTGGCGATCACTGGTACACCACGTAGCAGCTGCATTGGCAGCACAGTTTAAGAACGTTGAGCTTGTGAAATGAGAGCCGGGCCACACACATGTGCATGTCTTACTACAATGTGTGTTTTCTGAAGTCAATTTAAATCAATCTTTGCAAAGCCTGAAGAATAAATGATCTGGATTTCTCATTATGTTCCCCATCTTGCTCCCATTGAAGCCTGTGCATCCAGTCCTGGTCCACTGAAGAGAATAGTCCTATTGAATCAAACTGATCCTTGGTGAAGTCAATGGAGTTATGCCAGTGATTAATTTGGCCCATTAACTTCAATGCCATTTCTCAAGTGAGGAAGGCAGTGAGAATCTGACCCAGTGGTGAAACTCTCATTGCTTCAGCGAAAGCAGCATTGGACCTGGAGTGGTTCAGCCCTGAATGGGGTTGCAGGCACACATACAGGTGGGCAGAGGAGGTGGCTACAAGCCATTTCCCTCTCAATGGCTTTAGATGATGCTAGGCTTTGTATACTGGAAGATAAAGTGGGTAAATTACTTTTTGACAGAATCACCTACAAACTCTGTCCATCTGAACATTAACCAGGAAGCTGATAGCTGTTGCCTGGTTCTACAGCTAAATGAATGGCTGTTCCTATAAACATTTCGCTGTTACAAGTTGGATTTTTCACAGCATTAACTTTAACAACATGGGTGTTTGCTGTGGAATAAAACTTTAAATTGATGTTTTGCTGGTTTGCTAGTTAAAATGAGTGAGAAAATAAAATGGAGCAAGAATTATAATGGATTCTGTGGTTAAATTGTCTTCTGATACATAGGGCCTTACCAAAAAATAAATTAGGAGGACAGAAGAAAGTAGCCAGTATTGCTCCTTAGGTTATGTTGTCCATCTTTACAGCATGGTGAGTTTTGTGTATTTCTTTATTAATTCTGTAATCAACCCAGTTACTCTTAGGTATCTGGTATTGGTTTTAAATACGTTGGTTTAGGTTTGTTTTGGATTTTTTTTAGTCTAGTTTACTACAAAATATTGACTTCACATCTCAAAAACTGTTGATTTCATGGGAATGAACAGGAAAATGCTAGGAGCAACTGAGGAAAATCTATTTTTCTTTCAGTCCTCCAAAAAACCTAATTTGTATTTCTTTTTAATTGAAAAGAATCCAGGTTTAGATCCTTATTTTTGTGTGTTTCAAAATTTGGTAGCTCAAGCTAAACATTTCCAAGGCTGTCTTTATAAAAAATTAATTACTAAATGACACTTTTCCCCTGAAGAGGCAGTTTCTAACACACTGTAGGTGATGCTCTTAGTCACTTACATTCCACTGTGTTCAGTCACTTTTTTTTTAATCGTTAAATGGGGGGAATGTGACAAAATGTAAGGACTGTGAACTGTGCGCAGTGAAGGTATGTGGTAAGGAGCAGTAATGAAATTGCTGAACCTTTTTTTGGCTTGTACTGCCTTGTGCTTTATTGTAAACCCTCTCTCAACCTAGAATATCTTTGTTTGCCTCCGTGGTTTTTTCCATTCTGACAAAATTCCAGGCCTTCTAAGTCTAATGATGTTGACATATTAAAATGGTAGGGAGAAGAATGTGAACTGAGCCCCTCCTTTTAGCGAAATGTTATCTGCTTAGACTAATATTGCAATTGCCACCCACTGACATAATTTGTTTCACAGTCACAGCCTGGCAGCATGAATCAAATGTTGACATTCTAATTTCATGCACACATGGGTGTTTGGCTGAGGAGGCCTCAGCCTCTGAGCCATTCACACCATACCTGTGTAAATCAGGGAGACAAGGCCCTTTCACAGCTGCCCAAAGGGAAGTTGCTACCTTCTTGGGAAGTGCAGGGCTAGTTAAAGCCATGCAGTCCTTTGTGCTCTGGCAGGAGCTGTTAACTTGGGGCTGGACAGGCACCATTACAAGAAGAGTTGCACTCAAAAATAAATGTTTATTTTCTTATTCAGGGTGTTTAATAGATTTTTCTCATATAGAAGAGATGGCTTCGTTCTCAAAACTGTCCAAATATTTCTACTGCAACTGTTTCTGTCCAAAGGGCTTAAACACAAAAGCTGTTGTGGCTTTGCTGCTGGGGGCTGGAGCCCATGAATGATGCTTGTGAAGATATTTCACCAAAGTGCTTCAATTCTGACTCCAGGCAGCCACCACTCAGGCTAAATGAAATTCAGCTTCGATATGCATCTAATCTTTGAGCTCTGGCCAGAGGGAAAAATGCAGCCAGCTTCTGACACCCACCGGCCAGACACTGGTCAGAAGCTATAAAGCTTAAATATTCTTCTCCCTTTTCCTTGTAGTCTTGTATGCTTTGTCCCTGGGAACTGCGTGAGGCTGTCATCCCAAAGAGGAGCCTAACCCCTTGGCTGGGGTTAGTTTGCCTTTGCTGCAGGAAGGGGGGAAGGTGCCCCTGGCACAGGGTACATGAGGTGAGCTGCAGAGGTGGCTGAGGACCATTGCTGGCAGGGACCGCTGCCTCCTGCGGCTTCTCTCCTGTTCCAGCAAAAAGCCTGGCTCTTTGTGGCTCTTGTGTGGCCAGAGTGGGATGCCTTAGAGACAGCTCTGGCTGGCTGCTGTACCTGGGAATGGCCTATGCTGCCTGCAGCTTGCTCGGAAGAAACTTTCTACTTTTCCCACTTTGGTAAATATCAAGTACGATCCTGAGCCTTTCTTGGGACAATCATGGCAAAGTCAACGCCAGAAACTTAGCTTTTCGTTACAAATACAGTTAAAATCTTGCAAATACCAAAACCGTGGGGTTTTCTGTCTCTGGTTTGTAGTTTTGTTCCGCTTCCATGCAAAGTACAGTTTGTTGTAGTGAAAGAGCAGATTTATTTTGCTTTGGAGAAAGTCCTTTGTTTTTCTTGAAAGGCACCCAAAAGTCACAGCAAAGCCAAAAGAATGGCTGTGAATAGTTATTCACAGATGTAGAGGCGCTTCACAATAGCACATCTCAGAAACGTTCCCAGAGCTTCATGGTGGAATCCCTGAGGAGGATGCCAAAGAAGTTGCTGTGGGGCTTGGTGGCACCTGGTTATTGAACAGCACAAACTGTCAAACAGAAGAATACCTGCTTGCTGCCTTCCCTATTCTGTGTGTGTTGGGAAGTGCTGAAAGATCTGGATTGTTATCAAGTCCTGACGAGAATAACAGGCAGTCATGAGCCATGTGACGCTTCTCTGTTTCAATTCATTGTGGTCCAGAACAGACTGTGGCCAGAGTCCAGTGCTTTGGCATCCCTGGATCAAGGAAGGATGCTTAGCCCTGGATCTGACAGGATTGCCATGAACTGAGCTGTGTAACGATAGTAACATATACAGATCTCCTGTCTTCTGGAAGGATTCCAGGCATCTTTTTTCAGGCTGTGTATGTGCAGCCCACTGATATGCTGTCTACACTGAACTAGATGTAGCTGGCATGTGCAGTACTGCAGTTAGTGGAAAGGGAAGAGATTTTAGCCAAGACACTTGGACAAGTCCATGTGTCTGAGATGTGCCAGGTCTTTAAAGTCCATTCAGAGTAAAAAGGAACTTGGTTTTTTAGTCCAAGAGAATGACACTCAGCAAATTGTGCAGAAGTGAATTAATCTACCTCCACGGGATGTGGAGCTGAGTAAACCCTGCTGGTATGAGATGCGCTGTTTCGGGGACGTGTGAACATTCCAGATGGGAAGTTTAGGGCACAGAGTTGCTTCAAGCACAGCCCCTGCTCAGCCCTGGCTTTTCTTTCCCCATTCGGCAGCAGTTCATGGGGGTATTGTCCTTAGTGTTGATGAATGTTGTTTATGTGCCCAGAGCTGTTTAGCTCAGGCTCAGCTGGGGCTTTTTGCCTTCCATCAGTGGCAGTTCCTTAACAGGTATCAAATACAGGCTCTTACAGGGAGCAGCTTTTCCAGGTCATATTCCTGTGGATCATAAGGCTCAGCCTGGGACTTTTTTGGTCGTTGCATGGTTTTGCTTATGCTTATTGGCAAAAAAAAGTCTTTGTATTAAAAAAGACCCAAGGCAAGTTATTTCTTTCTTAACTTACATGCCAGCTGATCTGCGTTTAGAAAAGATAAAGTGCAGGGCCTCTGTGAGCTAGAGTTTAGTCAGTGATGCAGTTTCTACACAGCTGGGACTACCTGAACCTCAATTCCATGGTTTCCATCATCAGAGATATAATAAGTCAGAAAGTAATATGAAGTATTGTCCAGCTTTTCTGGCACTGAAAGCGCTGAGCAGGGTCTGGCTCCTCTGAACAAGTTTCAAGACTGGCAAGATTTAGTATCAGTGGTTAGAAGAAAATGATCTTTTGATAGGAAAAGGAAACAAACTGGGTGTGGATGGTGTAATGGGTCTGGCTGGTAAATTATGATACTGTTTGTTTGTGCAGCTTCCTGTCACTGAATTTCAGACTCCAGACATGCTGGATGTTTTTGTGGCAACCTACAACTTCCCTATCTCCCTGTGCTCACATACACTTATAACAGAAGAAAAAAACCTAGGCTAATATTGTTGATGCTCTGCCTGCAAGGCAATGTGTCAGCATTTTTATTTCTCCCAAGAGGCGTTGGTGGGGTTTTTTGTACTGCCTATGGTCTTCCCTATGCTCTGCAGCAGCTCTCTTCCCCACCTCCTCTACATGTCTGCAGGCAGGACTCCTGGCACTGGCTTCAGCCCTGACAAGCTGCTCTATTCCTGCCCATTCATGGCTGTTTGGTGTTGTCTGTGCCTGGACTTGACCACTTGACTTTGGCTTTGCAGGAGATTTTATCAGTGTTTACTAAGCAAAGAATAATTAGGGTTTATTTTGGTTTGGTTTTGTTTTTCTTTCTCACTGTTTTATTTATCTGTTTGTTTGTTTTCAGCCATCTGGTTAGGCCAGAAGGAGAGGGCTGGAAGGCAGAGGTTTTTGGTTTGGATGTTTCTGAATAATGAGAACTTGGCAGCAGAGCTCTATGAGCATCTCACAGAGAAGAAGCCTTATCAGCTGGCAATCTGCTCTTAGTTCCTGATGTTGGCTGGTGTCTTACCAAACTGCAGCCAAAATAATTGAGTGAGTTTCACGTTGAACTTTAAAATTCTTTCAGAAAACCAAACTGTAACTTGCAGCATTTCAGCCTGTTTAGGTAAGGCCAAAGAGGGAAGGAATGTGTTGCATAGTCATATTGCTGAGTAGGCAAGAAGTAGACAGCTCACCAGGAAGCCTTGATGTGAAGAAGCCTGCAGTGGTCTATGGACTGCTCTGGGTGTCATTGCATTCCTGTGGGGTAAAATGCAGGGCAGAGTGATGCAGGCACATAGACCAAGACCAGGGTTAGAGCAAACAGAACCTGAGAGTTGACTGAAGCATTTCAAATCTCTTAAAAATTTTTTTATTCCATTAGATCGAACATATTTTGTGTGGATGAGAGAACATTAGCAGCTGGGCCAATCTCCGAAATCAATTAGGACTTGAAGGACTTAGTAGCACATTTAGAGGGCCTTAGTGGAAAATTCTGTCTTGTAATTTCCACTGAAGTAGCTAATGTGAGAGATGCAGAGATGCTGTCTGTGGAACAGAGGAGGAAAAAGCAGTAAAAAAGAAGATAGGGAAAATAGTTAAACTATAAACCTGAGACTAAAAAAAACCACGGTGATGCTGTTTGCCCATCTCATTCATGAAAGTTTCTGTCACTGTGAGCAATTTGGATGACTCTATTTGCCTCAGTTTCTTTAGAATTTGGGTAAGAAATTACCTCCCTTCATGTAATGCTGAGTATGACTGTTTTATTGTCTGAGAAGGGTTGTGCCATGACTGCAATGAGAAATCATTGCTTATGCTACAGAAGACTCCATGTGACTCTGTATGTGTCTGTTAGGTACCAGAGGCCAGGCTTTGTTTACAGGAGTCTTAGGTGTGTTTGCTAAGTTGCAAGCTGCCAGAGGCGGGTTTACAGGTGTGGGAAGTAATAAACTGCCCTTGGCAGGCTCCTTGGCTTGGCCTGCACCAGCACTGCTGCACTGTTCCTTGCCTTCAGCTGATCACAAGCAGCCAGCCTGAGCCTGCTTGGACTGACCACCCAGAACTGCTGGTGCCAAGGTTAGCACTGGCACAGCCATCTCCAGTGTCTATAGCCCAAGCCCAGCAAGCTGGTCATTTCCTAATGCTGATATGTTTCTCTTGGCAACAGGGACACTCCCAGCCTGGCAAAGGTGCACAGAGGAAGCCGTATGAAAATTAAAATGTCACAAGGTTTAGAAAAGCAGTGTCTGGATCTCAGGATGATGGGTGCGCTGGTTATAGCAGAGAAAAGGGGAGTGTGTGACAGAGGGTTATGTTTGGCACAGTCCTTTATGCCAGCAGGGTTGCATATGTTATTAAGCATGCCCACCTTGAGCATCTAGTGGTTTATGCAAGGATTTGTGTTCAGACACCTGGGGGTGAATTTAATACATCCTTTCTGATCCTTTATTCTTAAGTATGTAAGACTCCTCAAGACCTGCATTACAGCAGGCCAAGTCTCTGGTTTCTTGCCAAGTAGCACAGAAGCCAAAAAGCCCCAAATTTTCAGGCAGAAGTATGATTCTGGTGTAGTTGAGAGTATGAATACAAGTATTTCTGGAAGGAGCTTCCTGAGAGCTGAGGAACTTTATGTGCCTTTTGGTAGTGGCAAAGAATGTCCTTAGAGAGCCAGGTTACTATAACCTTACTATCTTGTCTGTCTTAACTTACTTGTTCTTCTTATAAGGATAACATGTAGCAATTTCTGAAGCTCATAGTAACTTGTGAGAAACAGGGCCTCTTTCCCCTGCTCCTAGCTTTAGCCAAATAAATCTCTATATTTCAAGATGAAATATCTTGAGGTAGAAATAATGCCACTTCTCCTCTTACGTAGTTTCTTGCCTGGAGAATCTTTTGGTTTTGTGTGCACTTTGAGTGTAGTACTTGAATTTAAGGTAGTAAACAAAAATTTCAAGCGATGGATTAAAAAACCCCCTTAGTTCTGTATTCTCTCCATTTGTCTTCCCTTTGTCCTTAATCTTGATTTACCCTGTAGGTTAGTCTTACCGTAAAGACAGTATGAATGACTGTCTCAGCGCCTTTCCTCATTAATGCTGCAGGAAATTGATGAGTAGATCTCTGGAACTGTGGGTTCTTTTGGCAAGAATTATAGCCCCTATTTATTTTGGAGGGACCCATGTGGCTTTCTAAGTAAATATATGTTAAAATTTTCCCCAAAAATAAACAGTACAAGTAATTGCTTGATATATGAAGTTGACATTTTGGCTTTGTGATTTGCTATGATATGTAAAAATTTAATTTCCTCTTGGTAAGATGCTACTGCAAAATTGTAGGTGAATTAAAATCAGCGGTTTATTCAGAAGGTGAGTAATAGACTCTCTTTTAATATATCAATATTTATTCTGCAGCTTCTCAGGTCTGCCCAGATATGTGCCATCTAATGCTAAATGTGTGCTTGGCTGTGATATTACCTTTGTTTGTAATTGGAATGGATAAAGATTGATGTAACTGTCTTGCATATACTCGCTCTAGACAGGATCTGTAAATAGCATTGCATCAGATACTAAAAGAACACACAAGAGTTTTACTCTGGTTATTCTGTTCAGCCAGTCTCTGTTTCTTTACTCAGTGTTAGGCACTCAAATAAGCGTGTTTGTATTTGAATTCTAAAAATCAGAGGACTAAGTACAATTCTGTAAGTTTCAGGAAGCTGTGTCTGCTGTTACATCTCTGCCTTGAAGGAATCTGTTGGAGATGTACTATATTCATACTTGCTTCTATTTATGCATCTTTATTTTAATTATACTTAGAGACCCAGAAAGAGAAGTAGATGACTTAATACACAGAGCACCCTTTGACATGCTGAGGTGCCCAGTGAACTGACACTGATAAAGCTTTGGACACATGCCACCTTATTAAAAGTAATGGGAGCGAGCTAGTGGCAGGGCTGTGGTGAGGAGGAGGGGGACGGGTTCTGGAGAGAAGCCTTCTGCTCCTTTAAGGGCATAAGCACCTCAGCAAACACGTTCCAACAAAAGATAGCTTAAAAACAGGAAAACAGCAAAATTAATGGAATTATTCTGATTTTTTTCAAGAGAAAGTGTGGTTGCAAAGCTAAAAAAAATAATTAAAAAAAATACCCTTAATAATAAAATTTATGAAATCTCTCATGATTTTATGCTTTACAGTTCGTAATATGTTTTACAGGTTCAGCAGTATAATGATAATATCTGTGCTAATTATTGCAAACCTATTGCTCTGTGTTTGTTACTCAGTTGGATACTTTTGTTGACTAAAGCCATTTAGTTGCTTCCCCAAAGTCCAAATATCTGAACAGTCGGCTTTAGATCATAGTCTGAATTTGTGCATTACTGAGTAATATGCAATTTAAATGTTCTTCTGTTATTATATGGATGGAAGATTTAAATTTGCCATTAGTTTTAAGATTATTTTGTGAAATTGGAACATTTGTGTTAGCTCTCATGAAAGGAGTTTCTTTCTATAACACACTTATCTCTCTGTATATTTTGATGTATTGAGCAGAACTCCAGTTTAACAGCAGCAAACTAGGTTCTGCTTTTCGAAATTTGCTTGCCCTCTGACCATTTTGGTTTTGCCAGGAAAAATAGTCACAAATCTGCCTCTTCAAACTCACCAGAGAAAGTTTGAATGTTGGAAAAATAAATGTATTATAATTAAGAGATATTTGTATCCCCTGCTCCCTACTTAGTATTTGAACCGTGAGTTCTGTTAAGTGGTTGTGATTGGTCTTAGATGTTGGGTGCTCTGGTGTTTCTGTCTCTTTTCTGGATGGCACGAATTCCTACAGATCAATCCATGCAAACGTGTGCACATGTGACTGCAAATTCTTTTCTTACAGCATTTTGATTTCATTCAAATTCTGATTTTTCAGGATAACCTGGCTGCAAAGCTAGAAAACATCAAAAAAAGCACAAACCCTTAATAATAAAATGAGTAAGATCTGTCTTACAGATCTTACTGTCCTACAGTTCATAGTAAGGCTGAGTTATCTGAATGTCTTGAGAAGCTCATAAACATGTAGCACAAAGACTACATTTATTTTAAAGTTTGCTGTACTTTTCTGATTGGCATTTCTCTATTACTGCATATTCCAGAAGTCTTGACTAAACCTTTATAGCCATGGAATTCCTCCATGAATTATGATTCATGAGACCAAGCCTTAGCTGAGTGGAACTGGCTGAAGCTAGAGGATTCCTATGTGAACCGGGTATTCTGATCCAAAGGAAAGCAGATTTTTGTTGACTTTAGCGAGTTCTTTTCAATCAACATACATTCAATTTCCTTAAGAGCAAAATATTAGCTTGCCTTTTGCCAGGACTTTCAGTAAGATTGAGTCCTGGCTTTCCATACTACAGCAATTAGCTCTACAGAACGACTGTTAGTATTTCATCTTCCTACTGTGAGCATGAAAGTGGGAGATGTTTAAGACAATGCTTGGATTGTCATTTAAAGCCATGAAGTAGGTTCCTTGTTATCACGAATCTGCCAGACACCCCTGTGTCTTTTCACAGCGTGTACAAGCCTGGCTTTGACATACTCATAGGAGAGCAGAACTCTGTGTAACAGGGCACTCTAGTGTTGCTCAGGACTTGGACTGCAGGTCCCCTGGGGATTAGCAGGGGTGTCACTCCTGCAGAAGCATAGTAGCATGGCTCCAGTTTAATATTTTGTGTATAAAGGAGCCAATTCACCTTGTTCTGTGGAACAAATTCTTACAGCTGCTTAATGCTCAATGGGTTGTAACAAAGTTAGTGAAGTCTTCAGTAGTAATAGCAGCTCAAGGCAGTGTTGATCCTTCTATGGGTACCCTTGGTAACGCTGGCATGATGGCATATGTAGGCACACTGTGAGCTAAATCCTGGTGAAAATAGTGCATCAACATATAAGGTGTTTGGCTTTTTCTTGGTCACATCAGATTCCTGAGGAGGTTTGCAGGGAGACCACGCTGTTGAAGAAAGAGGCAGGAATTAGAAGGAAGTGGAAAAGCAGTGGGTCAGGGTGCCGTGGAAGCTGCTGGCTCTGGAATGTGAAGGTATACCTTTGTGAACTGTTTCTTTGGAGCCTTCTGATACATTTGATACTTGATGAAAACTTTCAGGGAAGCTTTCCTTCAAGTTAAGTCCTTGCTGCAAACTGCACATACATCGTCAGACTCTGTGTTCTGGTGACTGATGAGGATAGGAGACATTTACTTGCATCCTTTCTTAAGGAAAAAAAATAAACCCACTTTCATCCTACTGGGTAGGCAGCATTTTATGAGGAAAATTTAAGAAATTAATTAACTATAACAGAATTTCACCTCTTTAACCTTAGCTCTTGAGCAAACCTGAGCTAAATAAACATCTGACCATTCCATCTCTTCCACTTAAGGTTAACTTGAGTTTATTATTCAGGCTACTGCCCTTGTGTATTAGGCAAAGCATAAATTATGCTTACTAATTACCTTGGATGGGCCATGGCTTTAATGAATTCTTTTAATTAAACTGCAACACAGTGGTTTTGTAGAGGATGGTCTATATTTCATCCTTAAACTATGTAACCTTCATCTTTGTCTGGAGAGATCACACATTTGAGTAGGTTTAATTCATTTAAGTAGTATATACAAAGAGAGCCCACCCTTGCTATCACTGGGAAACTGGGACAATGTTTGTGTTCTGTGGCAGTGCTAGGAAATGGGATTCTTCAATGAAAAGTTACAGTCCTGGTGGGAAGGCAAGGGCTGACACACAGGAAAAGGAAAGTCAGCCTTGAAGGACTGGCATTCAAGACTGGTGTAGTACTGCTAATTGCCAAACCAAACACAAGTAGATCATTTCCCAGGACATCTCATGTTCTTGGTGTTCAGGTTAGTGGTAAACCAGCAGAATTACCTGGGTCCTCAGTATCACAGAATCATAGACTGGTTTGTTCTTTTGTAATGGTTTTGGCTTCCTTCTGAAAAATTACAAGGTCAGAAAAACTCAGTGTAACAGTCACTGTTACCTGGAAAGGGTTTGTCCCCAGTGGCAGCACCGATAGCTTACTAGCAGGGACAGAAGCAGAGGTCAAATGTTATGTTTGATTTTGAGTGTTGAAAACAAAGCATGGTAATGCTCCCTCTCAATTACTTTGTCTTTGGCCACACCTGTGAAATCTGGAAATGTGTGTGCCTTTCTCTTCTGCTTTCTGATGGGGTTTATTATTTTGTTCTTGTAATGTCCCTCCTCTTGGCAGTTCTGAGGATTCTGTGGCTTCCCAGAGTCCAAGGGATAAACATGGTCATCAAATGTGCATCAACTGACAGACAAGCTAACTGCTTGTTAAAAAGAAGTTTGGTGGCTGTTGGTAGTGTATTTACAAAAGAAAACAGCAAAGGTTGCTTCTCTTGTCATCCATTCTCTTCCATCTATCCAGGTCACCTTCCTCTAGGGTCCATCACAAACAGAACTGCAAGACATGTTCCTGGCCAGTTATGCTTGCACATATGTCCTCTCCTCTTTCCCATGGATCTACTGCAGTACTGTGTCCTTTCCTTTACAGCTCACCGCTCAGTTTGCTACTTGTGCACCACCAGGTCACGTCCCCAGGAGTAAATGGGAATTTTCTATTGTAAATTCACTGTATGCAGAGAGCTTCATCTCATGCTTGCCCTTTGGTCCTGCCATCACTCTTTCTTTAGTGTTGTTTCCTCTGAAAGGAATATCTGTCCTACACCATTATTTGTGTAGTTATCTCCTACCGCAGAAACCGTCTCTAGTGATACGTGCAGAAAGCCCTTTCAACCTAAGCCACTCTAGGATTCTAAGAAGGCAGGAATAATCATGCCTGTGCATTCAGTGCATCCAAACTGGTTTTACATGTTTACACACTATGGAACCTGCGGTATGATATGAAGAGAAATGGCTAATCTGCTGTATATGTAACATTGATCTAACTTTTAAGATTTGTTTAAAAATTTGGAGGTTTGCTGCTGGATTCTGTTCTTAGTTTTTTTTGGAGGTCTTCTGTGGCAACACCTGCATTCAACATTTAGTAATAAAAAGCAAAGTCTTCAGTTACCATGAAAATGAGTTAAAATGCTTGTGCCCATAATATGTAACCAGTTTTAGTCCATGTAGACAGAGCCAGATTTTAGGAAGTTGAAAAATATTGATTTGCTGACATGCAAATGTTGCATCTCTCCCTACCTCCTGTTTGGGGAATGAATTTCAGTGTGCACTTTGGAACAGATTTAATCTCATCTGCACTTCCTTGGGTGAATGCTCGGTTCAGGCTTTGCTTTTCCCTGCAGTGATTCCTTTTTGGTTTCAGTTATTCCTTGGTGCCATTATTTGCTATAGGCTTGCCTTCCTCGCATTGCCTGCAGTATGTGCTCTTATATAGCATATGTTTTGACAAGCCATCTGGTTTCAGTAGGTTTCCCAAGTGTCTGCTTTCTGACAACCTGTCTTTTTGGCATCCACCAGTGCCTACAAACCCTCTGTCTGGCTTTCTGTATGGGTCAGAGATTCTTACTTTAGCATGGAAATGTTAACATGTGGTAAAGAATAAGCAGCTTATGGAGCCAATGGGATGTTATTTGTATAGGGAAAGGGGTTGAAACCAAAGGCCTTGGCACAGTCCCCATGAGTGTCCCTGTCTGACCTATGCAGGTGAGTAAGGTGGGTTTCACATGCTTCCTGTCTGGGCATGGTGCCATGCTAACATCAGGTTCTCAGCACTGGGACCAAGAACCCATGTGCAGCACCTGAATCACAGCTATTCAAAGGCAGCACTGCTCCAAGGGGCTAATTCAGTAGCCACCTGTCTTACACCTGACCATATAGTCATCAGAGAAGCTGGTCGTGACTGCTGCAGCTTTTTAACCCTCACAAAATAACAGAATTAGCAGAATGAAGAAAATTGCAAGCCACATTTCCTTTTCTTCCAACTGGCATGGAGAATCAGTTAAAAAGCTGTACTGCTAGCTGACAAAATGGGTGCTAAGCAAATCCAAGGAATCTATAAGCAGAAATAAATACAAAAGCATAGTCACATACTAAGTTATTTGGAGTTATATCAGCAGTTTAGATGGAAGAACAGTAATAGCAGGATTTTCCTTTCTGCTTTCTGTATTGCAACATAGTGAAATCACACTGTTGCTGATACTCATGAGAGCTAGTTGAAAGCTTGCATAGAAATACTACTCACACCTCCCTCTTGTTACTTTCTGAAATGGTGATGTAGCTTCGTTTATCCTACACACTGAACCTGCACCTAGGCAGACCAGCTGGATAAGAGGGATGCTTGTGCATTCTTCTTGTTTAAACCTTCACATTTCTAAACCTCTGCTGAGCAGAAATTAGTTGATCTGTTCTTTGACTTGCGATAGTACAGTTAGAAGATAGATGTAAAAATGAGACCAACCATAGTATCAAACAACTGATTTCTGCTTTGCCAGTCCCTGGCAGACAGTACCTATGCTAGGCTCAGTAGTTATTTCAGCCTCACAAGGGGAAGATAGGGAATAGCTTAGCCAAACTTGATGCTTTGGCTTCTACACCGATTGTCTTATAGACTGATTGTCTTCTAGCACTGAGGGGGACTGCCCTCGCAGTTCCTTGATGGACTTTGCAGCTCTGGAAACAGTCACACTAGTAATTCTAAAACTAGCCTCAGAAACCTAATTGGGGATCAAAGGAGCTGTGTATCCATTTGGTTATAAACCTCAACTATGAAACTGTACTCCAGTTATGGCAGTAATGGGGAAATAGGCAAAGCCTGTAACAGGATACCCATTTGGAAAGAACCTGAGAACTGGAAGTCAGTTACCTACCTAGGAGTTGAGATCTAACACTAAAGCTTTAGAATTATCTTTGAAATTATGGTTCGAGCCTTACACAAGTTTGGTTTGTGTATAAAAATATCTGATTGAATTATTTCAATTGATACACCACTTTTATCTACCAGCATTTATTGGTGGCATCTTCGCGCCTCTTGTTACAAAAACTGAGATCACTGAAAACCTTGGAGCATCAGAAGCTTTATAACATAGCTTCTCCAGGTGTCAGAGTCCCGGGGTGATGTGTTATTTGCTGTGGAAGGCTCATTCCCAAATTCCTGTAGAAAAGGTTAATTTCTTGGTTGCTTTTTCAACAGTAATTCATTCATCAGTGGCAGAACTCAAGATCATCACTTCAAACCAAGAAATTTGCAATGCTCGTTCCCCTTTGGTTTCAGATTGTAAATCAAAGAGTTCCTGGTTTGGAACATTCGGCCTCAAAGGGTGAAAGAGCTATTGTAAGAATTCTCTAGAAATGACTTCATATGTATGAAAGTAAAAAGACCGTAAATTCTATATGCTTGTAAAGTGCTTCTCTTGTGTATGCCCTGAGTACCAAATACAAACATAAGTATATAGACTGTTTTCTGGCAAGTCTGGAACCTCTAAATTAGTTATCCCAAGCTTTCTGCAATCAGCAGGAATATGCACACACAATAGGCACCTGCGGTCCCCCAGGTAACTACATTTTCCTTTCCATGTCTCATACGGATGCTGAAAATAACGTAGTGAAATGGTGTAGGGGGGGTGACCCTGGCTGCCTGTCTGGTGCCCCCCAAAGCTGCTCCATCACTGCCCTCCTCAGCTGGACAGGGGAGAGAAAATGCGACAAAAGGCTCCTAGGTCAAGATAAGGACAGGGAGAGCTCCCTCAGCAGCTGCTGCCACAGGCAAAACAAACCTGACTTGGGGAAAAAACGTACTGAATTTAATTTACTACCAATCAAATCCCAGTAGGATAATGACAAATAAAACCAAATCTTAAAACGCTTTCCCCCACCCCTCCCTTCTGCCCAGGCTTAGCTTTACTCCCAATTTTCTCTATGTCCTCCCCCTGGGCAACACATTCTGCCTCACCATGGGCTGCACCATGGGCTGCAGGGGAACCTCTGCTCCAGCTTCATCAGCTGCCTATGAGCTTTTACACCCCTCTAGACATAGCCTACAAACTGCCTCAGCGATAGAGACAGTGCATCAATAAACCAGGGAAGACAGAGACACTGTTCATGCACTGATATCCCATCCTGCTGTCTGCTCTGTGAATGCAGAAGGATTTGCCTTTTGCCGGGTATGTTTGTTTTCACTAAAACAGTACTGTTATTACTGTTGGATAGCAAATGAAGCCTGTGACATCAAAATGAATGCAAAGGAAGAACAGAGTTCAATACAGTTAGTAAATATACCACATGGAAAAAGAAACGAGAATGAAGTAACAGCTTGACAGTAGCAAGGTGTCAATTCCTTTCTACTGTAGCCACAGAAAGACATATTATTTTGTAAGACCATTTTGGGGTACACTGGGGAGTAGATTAAATAATTTTTACTGTTACTCTTTGGCCAAGCAAAAGGATACACATATATATATATATATGTATGTATGTATGAGATACTACAACCAGCTGAGGGATTTTCCAGCATCATCTCAATCAATGAAGCTTTAATTAGCTTTGAAACACTTAAATGTCCTTGGCAAATATAGGTACCAACATGTTTTGCTGGAATGAGAGACTTTTTTATTAATGGATTCCTGCTCCATGTTCTACACTGAAGATAAGAGAACAAAGTGCTTACAGTGAAACAGTGGGGAGGCTTATTAAATCAATACACATCTGTTAGATAATGGGCTCTAAGTCAAGAATGTTATTCTGGAAACCTCTCAGCAAAGTGTTGCTTGTTTGGCACTGTTTCCCTACAGCTATTCCTCAGGTGAAGGATCCCCTCCAGAGCTGACCATCTATTCTGTAGTGCTCGGTTCCTAACAAGCATAGCCACGCATCTCCGCCAAATGGAAAGGACTCTCCTAAAATCTCAGACAATTCTCAAGTATGCCAGCAAGCCACAGCAGGATGTGAAGTTTGTATCTTTTATCCCATAACAGAAGGTTAAAGCCTTAAGAACACTAAATAAGCTAATGAGAGCCAGAATCACCTTATGCTTATTGCAGTGTGTAACGACATCTAGAAATATCTGCAAAATTATACACATATAGATCAATACATAACTACTTGATACATTTGTGTATTAAATACCTTCTATTCTACAAGACATCTATAAGCCCTTTCTTGTGTAAGGCAGCGTGAGCTCAGGGCTCAGCCAGCAGACATGGGGCTATGCCATGCTCCACCTCCCCTCACCAAGTCACTCTCAGTCACTTCCCAGCCCGGGTGCCCTTGGATCTGTTGTCTGTCTCGCTTGTTTTTGCTACAGATCGTGTGAGGCACAAGTTACCCCTTGTGGTATCTATGAACTGTTCAGCAATTTCATTCACAGCCCCTGGGCACTACTGTAATAAACATGAATAAAATAATATTTACACAGTTCGATGTGGGTGCATATTTTACCTTTATCACCTGAAAGTAAACACAGAGCTCAATTCTCAACCAGTGTGTGTCTGTATTCACTTCGAGTGTAACAGTAAAGAAACTTAAAGATTAAAATTTAATAGATGTAATTCCAATGAAGAAGAGCCTGTGCAAATAAAGTGAGGTGCTCTTGGTAAAAACGGTAGGGAATGCAGAGAGATCACCCCATGTTTATGAAACTTCACTCGCCCATGTTATTTCCATGATACACATAAATTTGGCTACTTCTGTAGTACCTGAATTCATGTTTTACAGACCTGCCAGCATTTTTTCTGCAGTGGAAAACTTAAATGAGAGATGTACGTGTAAGGCAGGCAGTCATCTACTGACTCACCATGGTAACTCCTGATACCTGACAGGGGGTTCAGCGAAGGCACTGAGCATGTGCAGGAATAAAGGACAGCTGATGTTTGCACACTAAACAGTGTGAATCACAACATGATATAAATATTAATCTACCCCTTATAAAATCTTAAGACCTTTTCACTTAATGAGTAAGATGTGGCACAACAATATAATCTATACTTCTCCAAATTAGCCACAAACCATCTGGTTTCTCTCCAATTACTTCATTTTTTTCCCCCATATATCTCTAAATGTTACTGACCTAAAAAGATTTCATCAAAGGCTGTTGGAATCCTAACCCCTCTAGCAACTATTAAATTGGTCCACTCGGTGTCCTGTGCTGACAAATCGTTATACTCCAGAGCCTTACAACCCATGGTACTATCTCAATTAGAGATAAAGATGAAGCAACAGTGTTCCAGATTCATCCGTCCACCTAAATATGACTTTATTCTTAACTAAAATAGAAAATCTATATACAGTGATCTCGAGTCAGTCATCGCTACGTTCACTGAAAACCGAATACTCTTTCTGCAGTAAGCTGAGCAAGTGGTTTCAAATTAACAGTCTGAAGTTATGAAATGTCCTGCCTATGTTCAGTGCAACTGAAAGCAACATACTCTTCCTTTTGTCTTATGTTTTCCTCCAGTTTGCATTAAAGAAACTGGATTTATGCACAGCTTGTAGTTAAGAGTTTGCCTTGACAAGTAACGCTGCATAATCAGTGAAGATGCTCATAGGGGAAACACACACCGAGATCCAGGGCATCCAGAAAATAACAGTGACCTGACTGAAAATACATCTGCTGAATGTTAGCAATTTGCTCAGTTTTATTAACTGACTGTCCAAGAGACCAGCTCAGCCCTTCCATGTCCAGTGCTAAAGCTATTCCCAGACACATCATAAGGACCACAGAGTTTATTACCTTTGGCACTAAAATACCAGTATCACACACCAGCAGTTGAAGAGATTTCTAACAAGCTTGGTAGTGAAATGAGATTTTTCTTCTTCTAATAGGCAAATATTATACATATGACTATGTATACACATATGGCATAGACATGTCTAAAACTGAACAAGAATGATCCTAACAATAGTAACTATTCTCCTTTTGGTGTCTCTTTAAACCCCAGATCTCAGTATGCTGGCAGTTGGTTCTCCCATCAGCAGAAGCTATCCTGAAAGAATGGAGCACTGTTTATGCCATTTCTGAAATGCCACTTTTCGACATTTATAAATCCAGTCTATTAGAGGCAGCAGCCTCTAAATAGCAGGAATTACTTTAGCCTCAATTAATAAACCTTAGCGAGCCCATTTGTCCTCAATACCACGTCTGAGCTGCTCTTGCATTAGAAAAAAGAACAATTAAAAACAAGGGGAAAAAAG
>JBCJKH010023220.1:51937-73053 GCA_039877255.1 Loriculus beryllinus | reverse complement strand
CTTTAAGGTTAATTTGAGGTTAAAGTTTGGGGGTTGTTGCTTAATTTTGAGAAACTTAGCATGCCTTCCACAGCTCTGAACACTCAAGTTTCTCAGTCAGAACACAACCTTTTCTTTTTTAAAAAAGCTAAAACTGACATCAGAAGCAGAATACCAAAGTAAGTATTTTCTTTGATCATTTTAATGACCAGCCTCCTCTGAAAATAAAGACAGAACTTTAGCACATCCTCTAGATTCTGCAGCAGTTACTATGGTGCTGCATATCCATCTAGGAATGTTCCTGCTAAAAATGTTTTATCATCTTCCCATCTTTACCTTAAACACTAGGTGTTTAAAGGCAACTCAGCAGTCCACAGGCTTCAGGGTGTGTTTTCAGCATTAAAGCAGAGGCATTAAGCAAACTAAAAAGTTACTTTTGCCCTCAGCTGTAGTCTCATTAACAAAAACTGGCATTAACAAGCTTCTCATCAACCCCCAAAATGGTGATCTAACATAAAAACAGCAAGGAAGGGCCAGAGGTAACCCTGGCAGCATTTACACAGCTTTTCAAACATAAGCGATGCTTGGTAGAAGATCCACAGACCAAACAGAACTCTCCCAATTAACCTTCTACATAGAGCCATACCACACACTTCACTGATGCTCCTACTGCACTGAGTGCCAGAACAACACACACACTTGCAGCATTGCCACATATCTCTGCACAGCCAAAGGCTTTACTGAGCAGAAAGGCTCCACTTCATCAGCAAACTCCCAGGCTACTGTCCAGAGAGATGCTTAGTGGGTCACTGACATTTCTGTTAGTGGATGCTCAGCATCACACACCTACAGCTACTTTTAGTCCATAAATTACTCCATCCACGCCAACAACAGCTAGGAAAAATTTAAATATCACTAAGCAGATGCAGTATGTCCACTGATATATTGGAAGGATGCTCATAAGTCATCTGGATCCTCATGAATCAGATGTTCTTAATAACACTGTTGCAACGACATGTTGTACATGGTATTTGCAAAGCAAACAGATAAATATTCCCAGGAGATTGGAGGAATGCGCATATAGGAACAAAAGACTTGCTATTTTGGAGAGATAAAACAGACTTCTGGAGATCTGAACAGCAAAGCTAGGCTATAGCATTGGGTCACCATGATTCTATGAGTATTCATTAGTAAAGCACTTTGAATAAAATCTGTACTTGGCCTGGAATTTTAATAGAGTATCTAATACGACATGAAACTTATAAAATGTACAGATTTGAAATAGATACTATAATTGTATTTGATACTGAAAGAAGCCATGAAATTTGCAAACTAAAACTTAATTGAACAGTGACAAAAATGATTCTAAAATATTTCATACTAAAGAGAAACAAAAAAGGTGCTGACTGAACCTAACTGCATCACAGAGCAGTACAAATACCGCATGTCCAACATTCCTCCCCTCCACTCAGCTTTGGAGTACAAGTGACATCATGATAACTGCATGTATATGCTCAGCACATAGCTCTGTTCAGTGTTCTGCTCACTAGTGCTTTACAGCACCTGCATTTTGTGGCTTCAAAAGCTGCACAACCTTCTGATTGAGCTTGATGATCTTAAAGGTCTTTTCTAACCCAGCTGATTCTATGAGTCTATGAATTCTGTACACCCCTGACTTTTCCTAATGTTCCCTTTCCTGTTCCATGGGCTTTCGACTACTATAAGAGATAGAAAAAGTATTCCTCACTCTTCTTTGCTGAGATCAGCTTGACAAGAAATGTGGGAAAGGAATCTTGGCAAAACCCCAAACAAACCCAAAACCTATACAAGTATCAACAAAAAAGAAGGCATAAGTGAGAAATTAATAGTATCACAGATAATAAATTCAGAGAAAAATATGAAACGTGTCAGAGTTGCTCAAAGGTCATTTATGATTGTCCAGCAGCTCCTAACACAGCAGGTATTAAGATGCACTTGTCAAATACTGCAGTATTTGCAGGAGTGGGAGGGGAAAGATGATTCCACTTTGCTTAGAAATAGTGCAGTAGATAGCTCTGAACATAGCACAGGCAGCAGTGATTTGGTGACAAAAAAATAGCATAGGCAACTGTTGCTTCAGGTTGCCTAGGCTGCTGGCTATTGCATGAACTGCTTCCGTCAGAGCTGGCTGCTAAGTGGTCTGGCAACACATTTCCCACAGCAGGAAAAACACAAGAGAAATAGGCAACAGCTTCCTCAAATTCTGCTTGGCATGTCACCAAACAGAAATAATCCCTGAGATGCCACCAACCACTTGGTGGTTCATTCAGTTGCTGCTTTCAAATCAGTGGCGAGTCAAGCAAAGATAAATTTAGAATGAGAAACTTAAAGTTCTGGAGTAAAGCAAATCCTGCAACAATTCCCCCATCAGAGCTTCCAGCTCCTTTCCCTCCCTCAGTACACTCAATTTCCAGGCTTACCTTGGCTGGTTCGGCTAACTCCTGAATAGTTTCAAGTCTTAAGGGTTTCAAGTCTTAAAAGCATGTCCTCAAAGGCTATAAGAAGCATCTGAAGTTCTATTTTAATATATTGTTGTTAAATACATATATAAATAATGGTCCGAAACAAAACTAAGCAAGGCAGTGATCGCCAAAACATTCTGAGAGACAAGAAAACAGTTTATTTTTATGTTTTCCTTAAACTCCTAAGGGAACTATCATGTACAAATGTATCCAGTTTCCAAAGGGCTGCAATACCATAGGGTTTCCAGTGTGTTAGCAACTAAACTTTGTGACTTGTTACTGGAGAACACTTCTATAATTTTGCTTAGAGGTGTAAACTGTATTTATTAATCTCTTCACAGTTATGGCAGAAGTTAAGCACAACCAAAACCTTATCAATTGCAGTTTCCTCATATCCTTTCAGTGGCTTACGGTCATCACAGACAGAAAAAACCCCTACAAATTCTTAAGTTTCAAAGTTTAGGCACAAATTTATGACCTAGGTATAGGCCAAGGAGTCACACTTCTCAGATCCTAGAAAATCTTTGTAAAGGAAGATCCTTCAGAGGTGCTTCATTAAAGCTTCACATAGGATTCAGTTCTTCAGTTCATCTGAAAAGATGAAGCTTTAACAGTCTTCACTGCAACATCTCATCCACATGCAAGAGCAAATCTAACTTAATCTTTCAGTAGTTCTGCCATTTTGGGAAGGTTTCCTGTGACCAAAATAGCCCAAGACTATGCAAAAAGATCATGTAACATTAAAACAGTATGGGTACTGTTTAATGAGAAAAGTGTAAAAGAGGACTCTGAGGGATGTCTTCTCACATCAGAGAAGCTGAGTAATTCTGTGCCAGTCACAGCTGTGGATGGCTTGGGAGATTTCTCACATTCAGCTGACTACTTTTACCAGACAAACCAGACTTTAAGTAACTATACATTAAAGAGTATATAAGATTAATCAAATGAAAGCAAGCCTACAGTACTCAATAGCCTTTACCCAAGAGTCCTGAAGGAATTCACGTGTGAAAAACTGCTGCCCAAGGCAACCCATCATTACAGCAAGGACACTGTCAGAGGACTGGTAGCTTGGGAGCATAACTTCAACCTCAAACAGGGTTCTTGGAGGGCCCAGGAACTACAGACTAGTAAATCTGATTTCCACCCTTGGCAAGACAGAAAAGTCTGTAAAAAAAGGAATAATACCATTAAGCCAACAGATAAACACAGCACCAGGGCCATTACAACAGGGCACTGAGCACATCTGCGTTGTACCTGACCCTGACTTTTAACCCCAAGCCACGATTCCCAGGTCTGTCTCAGAATCACCCTACCTGTATACAAGAAACCAGTCTTTTGACAGTGAAGCCACTACCCCCATCCATCTTATTACTACACGCTGCTCTCAGGAAGCTGCTGGCACTCACTGCTTCCTGGCAAAATCTTTCATTACAGCGTTAGCATTACTACAAGTGGAAAATGCTGCCTTGTCAACCTGCTGGAGTCCACAAAGTGTCAACAAGCAGATGGATAAAGGAACCCAGCAGACAGATTTTTCAAAAAGCCTTTGGAAAATCCCCATACTGAAAGTGGGTCTAAAAAGATTGAACTGATGCAGGATTAGGAAAAGGTTTTGTTACAGATTCAAGGCTGCTTAAAAGTATAAAGCACAGGGCTGAATTGTCTTGAATATAAAGAAAAGCTTTCAGAGATGAGTTCTGAGACTGACTTTCTTCAGTGTCATCATCAATGACCTGGAAAACAACGAAACCTGAGGTTTTGATGATCCTAAGCCCCTGCAAGCAATCAAATGCTATATGGGCAAGGAATGCTACAAGACTGAAAGAAAACTGAGTGTGCAGGCAAAAGTGATGTAGATGAGCTTCAGTGTACATAATGTAAGGTACAAACAAACAAAACCAAGCCTACATGACAGTGAACTTGGATCTAGCCATTCCGAACTCCACAAAAGTTTGAGAATCATTAATGATAGATCACTGAAATCACAGAATCAATGTGCACCAGCAGGCAAAGACATCAAAGCGCTGGCCACCAACAAAAAGGATTTTGAGAGCGGGATTAAAGGCAGCATTTTCCCACTGTAGCAAAACCTTGCTACACTCACCTCTTGAGCAGGCAGCTCCAGATTGTCCCTCTGAGAGCAGCACTGTGGAGCGCAAAATGGATGAGAGGCAACTAAAACGATCAGTGAGACATAGCATCTGCCTTAATAGTAACTCAAAAGGTTTAAGACTGTTCAATTTGAAGAGATGAATGCTCCAAACTGATACACCAAACACAAAATTTTGAACGTTGTGCAGAAACGAAACATGCAATTGTTGTTCACCAAATCTCACAATATAGATGCTAGCGAGTACTCCAGAAAAACAGCAGGAAACAGTAAAACACAGGGTAAAGGATGTATCTTCAAAAAGCAGGTAGTGACTGCTGCCACCGGACCTGCAGAAGTACGCAGCAGAAACAAGTCCAGAAAGGGATTAACAAAATCATTAGACAAGTCCATTAAGAGACAGAGAAAGCATTATGCAGAGGTGTATAGAGCTGAAGAGCCTCAGAGGAATGGGGCACAGAGAGCAGGTGGGCTGGGTGCGTGCAGCTCTGCCACTGCTGGAGATGAACTGGGATACAGATGGACCCAGAAGAGCACAAGTCTGACTATCTGCCACTTTCCAAGCTGAAAGTTACGTAGTGCTTGACCTTAAACACACAGAAAAGTAGCTGAAGTCACCGGGAACTTTATTCACACAGCCCCTTACATGCTCAGGCCCAGAGCCAGCAGTTCACCTCACACCGAAAAGTCGGAGGGATGCTCTGTACACGGGCACTGAGCGTCTCCTTACCAAAACCACACGTTGTTTCTGTCAGAAACCACCCTGGCACAAGCAGAACTCTTTCTGGGCAGCAGCTGCAGCTCCGCCGCTACTCTCAGCGGGACGAAGGCTACAAGTCTCCCACAAACAATCCCTCAGGCAAGAGAAACAAACCCTCAGGCAAGCTCTGGCGAACGCAGGTCTCCCACCCCCCGGGGACGTCGAGCCTCCACACCACCGGCCACGCGGGACCGCGCAACACCCTACCTGAGCCACCACATGTAGCTGTGCTCGTAGGGGAAGAAGCTGTGCGGGTCATCGCAGCAGTACTTGACGTCCTGGAAGCCGCAGCAGTACACGGCGCTGGCGTCGCCGCCCGTCCGCGGGCAGCTGAACCCGCTCACCAGCACCTTGTCGGCGTTCAGGTAACTGCTGCACTCGGCGCTCATGGTGCGGCGGTCACCCGCCGGGCTGCCCGGCTCCTCGGCTCCGGCGGCACCCGGGCGGGAGGTGGGGCGGCGAGCGGGCGGAGCTGGGGCGGGCAGGGGGCTGCGCTGGCGGCGGGCGGGAACCGCCGCCCCTCTCCCGTGAGGGGTCGCCGCAAGGCGGGGGCCGCCCGCGTCCTGAGGTGAGGAACGGTGAAGGGCGCTTCCCGCCCTTGGGGGCCGGAGGGAGAGGGCAGTGAGGGGCTGAGGTACCCCCCGGGGGTACTCACCTCAGAGGCAGCCGCTGCGTCTCTCCCTCGCCTTGGTTTCCCCTCAGCGTTCGGTCCCACGTTGAGGACATACTTTAGGGGTCTGCACTTAGCCGTTAACCTCGGTGGGGTGTCAGCAAGAAGGTAATTACGAGAGAGCACACCTTGGCTTTATGAGAGGTAAAACCATCCCATAACATTTCATGTTTCTGAGACCAGTACCCTACACTTAACAGCATTCCCTTTTAGCAACTTTTAGTTTTCAAAGTGGCCCCCAGACAGTCATTCTGTTACTTACATGAAAGGTCCTCTCCTGAGGTAAACGTGGGCAGACCTTAGCTCAAGATAATGCATACATCTGCATGCAACTTGGCTCATGGAAAAAAAGGATAATAAAAAGCTTCCAGGAAAGCAATGGGTAGACACAACCTCCTCTCCAGGTTACAAGAGAGCCTGGATCAAGTGCTTTGCCACACAGTGACCCGCCTCATGGAAAAGTTGAGGTTTTAGAGAGAAAGGGATGTTGTACAATATCAGCAGAGCTTGACTTGAATTCATAAGGCCACATTAATTCAACTAACGCTTCACTTCTAATTTCAGGTCTTGCCTTGAGATGAACTCCAGACAAGTGAGAATTTCATGTCATTGAGCTAACTGCCAGGCAACAGCAAGAGCCAGGAGCAATGGCAGTTTAGAGAGAGGCAGTGTCCTCACCAACCAGGGTAAAGGATTTGAACACTTCTAGGCTGGTGACAGGCACCATCAGCAATCCCAGGTAAGGTGAGCTACCATATGAAGTCCAGGGCCCATCCAGGGAGACAGGTTACCTACAGCATAGGTCTAAAGTGTATCCAGGAAGGGCAGCAAGCAATCTAGGCCAGCAGCATACAGCAATGAACACAGACATACCTCTGGTGTACCTTAGGGAAGGTTAGGCTTCCCTGGCAGGAGCTTAAATGTGGCTCCTGGACCAATGAGTCCAGGGAGTGGATGTGGGAGTGATGGAGACCCAGGTGGTGCTGGTCAGGAGCTGATGGTGGTCACCTAGAGCCCTGACACATATCTTCCAGCAGGACGTGTAATCCCCCTATGTTATGTTGTTTGACTGTACTTGCTAAAAGTATAAATATTTTTCAGTTGCTTGGTTGATTTTATTCTGTGAAATTCAGTCAGGGTCTATCTGCTGTGTTACAGATTCACCTTCCTAATATTTAGATGCATATATGAATAGCCAGCGAAGATTCAAATTATTCAACTGTTGGGTGCCTTAAGCTTGAGCAGTTTGAGAATTTTACCTTAGGGACCTCAAAACCAGGCTCAATGCTTGATGTTGCACTGTACAAAGTTGAGAGGATGAATGACAGTGATGTGGCTGGAGCAGAGTCAAGTAAAGGAGACCAGGAGGAATCAATGAGTATTGAACATGAACAAGGAAAAAAGCTAGATTGCTATCAGATCTTGTGACAGTTGTAATTTCATCACTTGTGTTGTTCAGATGAAATCAGATTTAATCAGATCAATTATTATATGGTAAAATTGAGGATTAGCTTATTTAGAATGTGTGTTAGGAAAATACTAGAAAGCAGCCTTTTAACCTCAGTTATGTCAGTAGTGTCACTATATGTTAGGATTTAATAATGACTTTTGTGATACTTGAGGTCCTTTTTAAAGATCAAGCCCCTGGTCATCTGATTCAGAGTGAGTTTTGTTTCAATGCGGTAGCTTAGCCTTTCAACAACATGGGGACTGTATTTCTGTGATTAAGAAGAGTCTCTAGAGAGGGAAGGATGGGTGAACCTCCACTCAAAAGCCATCAGTCTGTTGGCCAGATAATTAATTGCAGGATTGCTAATTAATTGCAGGATTGACAGCCCCACAGGCAACATAGTTGTAGAGACTTTGCTCTCCAGTTAAGTTTAATCAGAAGACATGCAAGAAAATACAAAAAAAAACCCAACAAACCCAAACCAAATATAGTGGTAAATGTCATGGTTTCAGAGTCTGATTCAAGAGGTTACTAATACTGTGTTGAAAAGAGAGAACTCATGTAAGTCCTACAACTTCCTAATTCCAGTCTAACAGGTATTTGTCTTTTGAAATGTCTTCATGCGTCTTGTTCAGTTGCTAATAGCTATTTTATTCCAAAATCTGAATTCCTGTCCTTGTTTTCCTTTGTGATTCTCCTTATTCCTCTGTTGTTTATTTTCCATCTTATCCTTTCTTTATCTGTTTCCATTGAGGTTCTGTTCCTACCAGAATTCAACCACCAGGGTAAAAAGAGATTTATCAGCCAATTGAATCCAGAAGGGTTCATATCACCTTTTCAACTTGAGTATTCCCAAATCAAGTAGTCAAGAGATGCTTAGGAATATAGGACATTCTCAGGTTTTTTTGTATTTCATGTTATTTTACTTTTGGAGATTTTTCTGTTATTTTTCAGAACCCAGATAACAATTTTCTACTTGGAGTTATTACAACACTGATTTGGAACAAATAAAGTTACTTATCACAGTTTAATGCTCAGTCTTATACAATCTTCCACTCATACTTACTGAGTATAAGGTAGAACTGAGTTGGAGTTGAAGTAAGGGTGATTTCTTTCTCGAAACTTAATGAAATCTGGCTTCAAAGAAGGCCGAAATGTTATGAAGTGCCAAAATCTTTTTATATCAATTAGTATACTCATTTATATCATGTAATTAATTTGTACTTGCCATGATTCTTGGGTGACAATAATTAACATGCTCTGTTCTTCAATTATTTGGAATTATTTATATAAAGCATTAGAAACAAACTTTGAGTTACCTGCCTCAGTGACTGAATTAACTATGTAATGGCTGGAGATTTAAATAAAAGCAGTTTCTCTTTTGATGAGATGTTAAGGACTTGAAGTGGGAGTGGGAGGCTCTTCACTGACCATGAGCATCATCTTTTATGTCAGAAGAAAGCCACATCACCTTGTTTTCCCATTCCAATTGCAAAACAGAGACCTCTTCCAGTAAGAACTACTGGTTTGGACTCCGTAACACATCTTGACCTTTCTTTTTCTCTGCTATTGCTAATATCAATTTAAATTACAAGACAGATGCCTGCAACAGTTCTCTCTGCTGAAGAGTGTGTTTCAACTTAACAACGAGGTCATTCAGCTTTCAGAAAAACAAACACAAATCAAAGACCTTTGCAGGACACACTTCAAAACCAGGCAAATTTTCTAAGTAATTCAGGAAGCTGCTTTCAGAACTGTATCCAAAACAAGATACTTCTATTATCTGAGTGCTGAACTATAATCCTTGTAAATATGAAGCTCTAGCTCTACCAAGCCTGATAAAACCTGCCAACTTTGGCAGATGCTTGCAACCCAGACTCTTTTGCAAATCTTTAACTGACTTACTGGTGTTCATACTGACTTCCAAGAGATTGTTTTGGCTGTACTTAAATCCCATTTTCGTAATACTTGGTGCCATGGAACTGTCTCTTTGGCTTTCTATTTCTGACAACTGTTTACAAGCACTGCCAGTGAAGTCACAAACATAATATATGTTTAATTATAACAATAGCAATTCTTGTAATTGTCAAGAATAATTGCAATCTTCATGTAAACTACTATTAATGTGAAAAGTATGCAGCTTCTTATTTAATTATCCTAACTCCACAATATACTGGCCACCAGAACTGGGATAGTTTAATTTTCCAGCAAATTGAAAGAGTGCCTCTGACTGAACACAGCTTAGAGCAAAAGGGGCTTGGGGAAGAAGCTAAACCTTCTGATTTAGCTATTCCATTTGCAGTGAAGTGAATTGTACCTCTGCAGTGACCAGTACTTAAATGCTGAGAACAAGCATTCATATTAACAGTCTTGGGACACATTTCTACCAGCCAAGCTTCTAAGAAACAGATTAATTATGAACTACTGATAGAGCTGTTTGGATCTGCATCAATCCTCACCCTCAGACCTACATGGAATGTTTTTCTTTAGGAGCATAATCTAATTATTAATAGGCAAAGAGCTGCATAAATTACCTTCAGAAGTAATCTGGTGGCAAATTATGCAATTAAACCAAACTGTCATGCTAAGATGGTGTAACTAGCCCTGATTAGGAGTAACAGCTTAAACTGACATCAGGGTTAGTGTAGACAACATGTTTTATCACACGTAAGTAGTAGACAGATGACAGCATAAGGTTTAAAACTGAAAGGGGAGCAGAAGTTTAAGGGGTGCATGTTTGCAGTATAGTAAGATGCTGTCACTCAGAGGACTAAAAAAGAAAGACTGATGCTAGGTGCATTCTAAAGAGGAGGATCTGTTTCGGCACTGGCCTTATTTGACTCTTGTGCATTGGTGAAGGACAGAAATCTGACAAGAGGGTATGATACGTCTTGGGTTCTGCTCTCAAATTCGGATGCTGTACACTGTAAGCAAATTGATTTCCCAGTGCGTGCTTCAGCTTAACTCTGTAAATTTGGAAGAACGGTGGAGTTGTCTGACACTTGTTTGCTAAAAAGTTGGTGTTTTGAGGTCTTCTCTGTGAAAGTGAACACATGTAGAAAGCATTGTTACGATTTTTTCATGTCACTCTAGAGCCTACTATTTTTTCTAGTCATTTTAACTGTCTTTTATGCACATTCTTTTTTAATTGATTCCCCCAGTCAATATATAGCATAGATTTTGCCTTTATACTGTCTCTCCTTTACAGAGCTAAATAATGAGGAAGGAGAAAGTAATTTTGAGTATCAGAAAGTTAAAAGAGGTTTCAGTCAAAATTTAAAGGAAGAGGGAGAATCAGTGAAACAGAGTGAAGGAGCAAAATCTATTTTCAGTGTTGACATTGGTAATTTTGAGGTGAGGATGGAGTTCTGATAAATAGTCTGTGTTTGTATGTGTAATGGCCTCAGTATCTATGATATTTTATGTGCTGTTATTGGTAAATATTTCAAAATAATGGCTTCTTTAAGCAGATCTTACCCTTTTGCACTTACTCATTTGTCTAGAAATAGAATGATACAGGATAATATAGTTTCCAACAATGAACCTAGACAAAAAGTCTTGGCTGCAATTTGTCTTCATGGAGTTTTCATTTCTTTTTCAGAGGGGAAAATTCTTTTTACTGAGCTGAGCCTTAGCACAGAATTGACATGCTCCTTACCAAAAATTTCACAAAGGGGCACTGCCTCAATCATTTAACTTTGCTTTTATTTACTCTGCTTGTAAAACAGGATTATTTGTAATTTTAGAAATACAGTTCTATGTTGTAATGCAATTTCTACCTGAATAGGAGGATACAAATTTTAAAGGATTCTAATAAGTATGTAGTTTCTGCATATAAGGCATGATTATGGGGATAATTCTGAAACTGAGTTACTCAATTGCAAGGAAGTTAGAAATGATGTGCCTGTTATTTCAGACCATTTAAGCAAGATATCCATCAGAGAAAGCACTTGTAAAACATACTTGGGTGACATGGTTTGGTGTGAGGTGTCCCTGCCCATGGCAGGGGGGGTTGGATAGTCTTAAGATCCTTTCCAACCCTAACTATTTTATGATTCTATGATTGTTTGTAAGTTGCTTCATCTTTTCAGCACTGATTCTATATTAATACACAGAATGAAAAATTCTAGATTTACAGCAGTTTTGTACTGAAGTATTCTCTCCTGTGTTTCTGTCTCCAGCTAACTGTGGGGTTTTTTAGTTTAATTCAGGAGTGTGTTGTGAGGGTAGAAGTCATGAAAGAGAGACTGAGACTGAGTGAGAAGTCCACAAAGACCAATAGGGCCACCAGTGGGAGGACAGATGGAAAGGAGCTGAAAACAAAGAAATGGAAAGGAGGTCTGAAGCTGAGGTGGAGAAGTAACAGCACAGTCCCAGTAAGACAGGAATGGAGTGAAAGAAGATGTTAAGGCTAAAGGTTTGGGCTCTGACCCAGTTGGGGTATGAAACTGGAACTGGCATTAGAAACATAAGAATCAAGGCCTGGGATTTGGTGATTAAATAGAACAAGGCTAGGATGAAGAGGTGGGAGTAGGAAAGAGTGACCATAGGCAAACTGAAGGGGCAAGGCAAGAGGACCAGGCTTTGGAGTAATAGGAAAAAACCCTGTGCTCACTAGAGGTCATTTACCTATTCAGCTTGGAACCAAGGTTTGGCCCACTTCCTTCTTTTGTCAGCAAATATGTTTAAATCCATTTAGTTCTCTTTCACACATACAATGACTGTTATTTATTTCATTAATCCATGTGACAAAGTTCTGTATGATAGTCTGAAATATTTCAGACTACCTATGAGGTTGCCAAGATGAAATTCTGCTTGTTTTCTCTATTTGTTTTCAGACATAAGAGATTATACGTACAAATTACATTCACAGAACATTAGGTTGCTCAGAATTTAGAAATGCCAGACTTACAGCTAATAATGTGATCACACACTGCTTTTGAAGAGTTTCCATTTCCTTTGGCAACGGAGTTTTTAAGAATTTTATCTTCTTACTCTTTTCTAGTGCATGGTCAAATGTTTATGTACTGCATGTTAAGATACCTACTCTGAACGCAGAATTATTTCAGCCTTGGGTTTGGTTTTTTTTAACACTTATGACTGCTTCACATATAAAAATTCATTTTTCCAGTGCCCTGTGTGATGAGGAGGTGGGATATATATCTATTTTTCAGATATAATAATTTGTTACATACCTGTCTCTCACACCTGCCTCCAGAGGCCCAGCTGTCTATCACAGAGCCAATAGTTTTTCTTGTTATAGGAAAGCTGAGACATACTTAATATCTGTAAAATGCATGACAACCTTGAGCAGAAAATTATCGAAGACTTCAAATTATTGCTTCTAATGACTAGAACAACATTTTCTTAACATGCAAAACCATTATTACTAGTCCTGGAAAGGAGGCTTTTCTGTTTGTCACTTGGCTGACAGCTAGAATGCATTTTTCCTCTGCATTTAAAAATGCACTCTAAAGGTGTTCTCATTTAAAAACATAGAAGTCAAGATACTGCAAAATTCCATAAGCAATCAGAATCATAATAGAAGTGTCAGTTCAACCTCGTTACTGATGGCAGAGCTCTAATTTTCATGGCAAAGAAGTCACATAGTGCATTCCTTCTTGGTTCGTGTATTATGTGTAGTTATGGAAGATGGGAATTTGTCCTTTTCACTCCTGATACTGATGTGTTAGTCACAAGCAATGATGTGCCTTTCCTAATAGTTGCTTTCTTGACAGAGCTTAATTTTTATTTTCTACCCACAAAAGCTCATTTTTATTCCTCTTTTCTGATGCTGGAGTTGAGTTTGTTTTCCATTTTTGGAAGACTACTTGATTTGAGATGCTGTAAAGAGAATGTGTTTCTATAGCCCTTCTACCTTTGGCTGAAGCTTAAAAGCCTGATTCTGTTTCAAATCCCTTTTCACTTCCGCAGTGGAGACAGGAAGCAGTTGTCCAACATATGCCAATAATTCAAAGGAAAGATAAAAGGTATATTCTTATTATGAACACCTAACATAGCCTATGATTTGATAAGACATTTCATAACATTAAACAAGTATAGCCTTACTAATAATACCTGGGCCTTAAATGGTTTTCTATGTCTTTGAGACACTAGAGGTGTTTCAACTCAATTATGTTTGCACAATGGTTAGTAAAAGGTAACCAAGTCATGTGATCCTTATCTGTTAATCTTGTGTGTCCCCATTATCAGAACACCAGGTTACCACACAGTCCAGAATGGGTGGAATTACTCTCAGTGATAGATGAGGCCATTTGAAGCTGGGTCAGGTCTTCACCTCGTCAGTCCTGGTTTGGTGAGATGGTCACCAGCTACATCTCAGGTGAATGATTCATTTCATCGATGTTAGCCAGTAGTCAGGTGTTCTCTTAGAACTGGATGAAGCAATAAGATCTATTACATCTGTTCCTCCTAACCATCTTCTAGATATTACTTGAAACAGTTGACAGAACAGCCTGAGCATGCTTCAGCACTGCCTCAGTACACAACTTGCCCTCTTAATTCAAACAGCTGAAGGAGACTTTTTGAAATGTCAGGTGGCTTTGTGTTGGTTTGGTTTAGGCATGCTTACATGCCTTCATAAAGAATTCTTTTATCTCAGGAAGAAAAATAAGCTGCAATGACATCTTAAGCTGCTCCAGTTTAATTCATATTTGCTGCCTGATCACACTAAATCATTACAGAAAAGAACTACTGACACAGAATGAGAAATAAACAAATCTTAGAGCTTCACAGGCCATGTATTCAGAATTGGGTTTATTCTCTCACTAGTTGTCTCGGAACCACTTCACATTTAAGTTCCCTTGGGAGTGTTTGTATAAAGAGATCAAAATGTCATGTGCCAAAAGCTTAAAACTCAATTTAGTTCATTTTCTCCAAGTTTTGGCTGAGGTTTGTTGGTAGGATGATTGGAAGGAACTCTTCACCCTATCTTGCTCTGCAGATACATCAAACTTCAGTTTGCAAGGCTTTTAGGTTTTCAAATTTTTCAAGGCACTGATTAAAATGAGCATCCACAGTTCAGATCACACCACTTATTAAGAAGCATTGTGTGCATGAGAAACCAGCCCTGCTTTCTGTCTTGCACACCTGGCAGCCCTCCTCTTGGAATACAGGGGCTCCCTGGAATCTTCATCTGTCTGGTGTCCTCTGTGTGTCATCTTCAAGTGGTGTCCTTACTTTGAACCTTTGATCATCAGTCTTACTTGTGGTTTTGTTTTGGCATTTTCTTTTCTCCAATGTTTTGCTTTTGAGCTCTGTGTCCTGCCTTTAGGGTTGAAAGATAATCTTTTTGCCCTCAGGAAGTCTAGAGTGGCCACACAGAGTGTGGGCAAAAAAGATACAGGCTGGTATCAATCTCATTTATCAACTTTTCTCCAGCACTGATCAAAGTGACTTTATCTCAATCTAAGAAGAAAAGGTTTGACAGAGAACCAGTCTGAAACCTGGGGGAGAACATCCTCTATTTGATCCTGAGTAAAGTACTTACTTTGTGGAGTATTTTTCAGTACTTTTCTCCACTTCTTGTGGCGAAAACAAGATCTCCAATGTCTTCCTTCACTCAGTCCTTTTATTTTGCGTCTTGTGCTAATTCCTAATTGTTTACTTCATTTATCTCAACTATAGCAGATGTGTGGCTCAAGAAGAGACAAGAATTGGCTTTTCAACAGCACACTTCCTAATCGAATTTTATCACCTGTTTGACATCCATCTTGGTCAGTGTTTGGAAGAAGTTGATGAGCAAGTGCCAAATTCCAATATTCTCTGCTTTTAGTTGTTCATGTTTTTTCCTGGCCAGCCTAAGATATCAAAAGGACAGCAATATTCCACATAAGGTCTTGTCTGCTTTCCTGGAATTAAAATCATGTAGCAATACACACCACCAGTATTTTCGCAATAGGTGTTTTTTTGCCATGAGGAAAAAAGACATTTAAACACTTCTGTTTGAGAGGAAGTGAGAAGGTGAACAATTTGGGGAGGTCCAAAGCCTGCAAACAAGTGTCAGGCATATCTTCAAAACTCTTTCCTTGGAGATAATTGTCGCAGAAAACCATTATCCCATTATGATTATCCCATGAGTAAGGAGTAAGATATGTTTTAGCGTGTTCATTAATATGCTATTAGATGTAGTTTTTCTTCCAGCCAAGTCTAAGCCAATACATCTTTAATGAAGCCTATGACATTCATCATTCTTCCATACCTTGAATCTGCACCAGAGATTTTGACAGGAATTGTTTCCATATTACTACTGAAGCAGAATGTGTAAGTACAGCTTACTGTCACAGACACAATGAACATCTCAGCAGAAGTAGTCAAAGCAGAATGAAGCTAAATTATCTTAATTTACAGTAATACTGCTGTTTGTCTTCTGGAAGGGAATGTAATTAGTTCATTTGTCTGTTGCTGTCTATTTGTCACGTTAACTACAGGCAAATCAATCAGCTTTTACGTGACATAACTTGCTTTCTCTTGTTGGATTAACTAAAGGTGATAGATACATCTGTACAAACTCAGAAGCAGAAGATTAAGTTCTTTCTGTTCTTTGCTTTTCATTCACTTGCTACCTGCTATTGAGAAAATGGTGTCACCCACATGCTTAGTTGCTTCATCTGTAAGATCAATATCAAGCCCTTTTTCATGATGCTGTGAGGTTTCTATGAGTCTCAGTAACAGAATACAGTCATTATCATCCTTAAGTAAGAATCTTCCTCTTTGCTATTCCTTATGATTACTATAGGACCTCCTGATTCATAAAAGCTAGATCCTGTGAATAGAGTTGTGTGTAGCTAATTAAGTCATATTGTCAGTGGAAAAAGGCTACGAAAAGGCTGATATCACCATATCACTGTTGATCATGGATGTTTGCTGGCAGGCCATGTTGATTCACTTTATATTAGCAAGTTTTCTAATGCAGCACACAGACATTTTTCCAAATCAGCTGCTTTAGTTATTGGGGAAAGCTTCCATCTTGCACATATACAACTGTGTAAATATTTATATGACACAGAACCTCTTTGCATCTGAGCCACTGCAGTAACTCTTAGCTGTGAGTGCACCTATGCAAACATGGTAGAATCATGCAGTTTCAGTGATTCTGCATGCTTCTTTTTCCTAATGACTTTAAATCAGCATTCATACCAAGGTAAAGAGAGACAAAAATAAGAGGGTGGATTTTCAGTTTTCTTTTATTTGCCTCACTGTTTGCTATTTTGCAATGGAATTGTTTTAAATGTCACATCCAAAATGTTTGGACTGAGACACAAGCACTGATCTGCCTACTCCAAAGGAAATTTGCATTTTTATCTCATTATAGGTCTAAAATTCAGACCTCTTATCACACTAGACATTTTTACATCAGAAGCTCCCACTCTCTATTCTAATCTCTTTTCTGCTTCAGAATAATGCCTATAGGAAATCCGTAATGCTTTTATATTAGTGCAATTTGTTCTCAGAAGGTCTGAGATCTTGTTTTAAAAAATAAACCCCCAACACCAGACATGTAATAATTGTGGTTGTATAACTTAAAGCCAGAGTCCTATATAAGGCCAAACATAAATGGTAATCTCCTAACCTTTAAGGCTTTCCACATTATCTCTTGGGGGCAGACCTTTTGAAAACGTAACTGTACTACAAAAGTAGGCCTTATCTGTGGAAATTCTCCAGCTTTGGGGCAGAATGGGAACGAGATCACATCAGCAGTATGGAAATATATGCCTTGAAGTGTTAAAGAACTTTGTGGGACTCCTTTCAGAATAATGCAGTGTTGTCTGATTGCTTGTATTTAAGTCTTGTACCAGTTATTATAATAAAAAGTTATTAAAATAGTCATCTTCCACATGAGAGTGTAAAAGGAAGATAAATAAAAAATACCTGGTTCAGTGCTGCAATCCTATGCCAAAAGTAAACCTGGCCTGAGAGAGGAGTGCTGAGCATTCATTACACTTCTGAAAATAATAGACATTTTACTGATGCTAGTCTGTTCCCTTTAGAAAGTAAACAATTCAGCTCATAAACCAAGGGCTGAAATTGATTTGCAAGAGTGGTAACAAAGTCTCCCACCATGAAGTCACTTTTTAATGAGTCACCATCCAGTCCCAGAGACATCCTACGATTCACAACAGGTAATTAATGCAAATAAGAAAGGGAACCAGTAAGGGTGATACTAGTTCTAAGAGTTTGGGTATGTATTGAGGTTTTTTAGCGTTTTGAAAGCTACTAAAGTACACAAACCAAGACTGCTAACCAAACTATATTGATAGTGAGGGGCTGGAAGCACATCTGATTTTTTCAAATGATTTCACTTCAGTCTGAGGAAGTTGAAGGTGTTTAGCCTGGAGAAGAGAAGGCTACATGGAGACCTCATAGCAGCCTTCCACTATCTGAACGGGGCCTATAGGGATGCTGGGGAGGGACTCTTCATTAGGGACTGTAGTGACAGGACAAGGGGTAATGGGTTCAAATTTAAACAGGGGAGGTTTAGATTGGATATAAGGAAGAAATTCTTTACTGTGAGGGTGATGAGGCACTGGAATGGGTTATGCAGGGAGGTTGTGAATGCTCCATCCCTGGCAGTGTTCAAGGCCAGGTTGGATGAAGCCTTGGATGGAATGGTTTAGCATGAGGCGTCCCTGCTTATGGCAGGGGGGTTGGAACTGGATGATGTTAAGGTACTTTCCAACCCTTACTATTCTATGATTCTATGTTTAGCATGTTGGTTCCAGTATGGAGAAAAGATAGTGCATTTGCAGTTTTCCATCCAAAGCAGACTAACATTTGTATAAATAACTTTTGTTTTTCAAGATATCTCTTCATGTATCATGAAGATTCTAACATTAGAATCTGTTAATCTGAATGGAAAATGCAGCCTAAAATTAGTTACAAACCATCTGCATCTGTGAGCAAAGTCATACACAACTTTGAAATCCCTTTTCCTACTTTTTGTGTCTGAAATAGAATAAAATAAAGGAACAATGTATTTACATGAGTCTGTGTTAAATGGTTCAAGAAGTTAACTTGCTGTTTAAGCTATGTCTGAAGACTGTTATCTCTTGGAAGTTCTGTTCTCTACTTAATCACTTATTTTCATGTATTTGGATGAAAAGCAAACATAGCATACAAATATGAAAAAAAAATATGTTTCAGCCCAAAGAATAAGGTTATCACATTAATAAATGCATAACTACTGTTCTCAGAGACAGTTGGTATGTATATCAAAATAATTTCATTAGAAAGACGTTTCAAAGTGGTCTTAGCTTAACTGTTTAACAATTTGACAAATATTAAGAAAAATGCAAAAAATTGACAGTCAGTTTCTACATCATTTAGCTTTATTCAGCATTCTTCTCAGTTTGGTTATTTATGGATACAGAGACAAACCCTATTACAGTTCATAGGAAAAATAATCCAGATTTGCTGCTTTGGATTCTTTTAGGGAGGAAGTGCAGAACTTGTCTCTAGAGTAGTAAACTTGCCTACTTACATTATTTAATGCTCTATGTTCCTTTTTGTAACCTAAGTGCATTTTGGTCTGTCAGAAGGGGTCAGCAGAAGTCAACACAGCAGGTGCAGGGTCTGATGGCCTTTTGCAAATTTCAGAATGTTATTAAAATTTATTTTTAAAAGGTTAAGAACTTTTTTCCGCTTTTCCTGTCTAAATAATCAAATAAGCTGAAATGCCATTCTCTGCTAGAAATATTGCCAAGTTCATAGCATTAGAAAACAAACTGTTCAATCTTTGACATCTAATCAACATCACTAATATACTTAAATACAAAGAAGAAACAACTGATTTTAAGAAAGCTCTCTTCTATGTGTATGTGCAGATTACACTGTCAAATAAGGAATATCACTCTTAGAAGTTACCTTTGTGATAAAAAGGTCAAGCTCTAGTTCTTTATATGTTTGACACTGGCTGGAGGCTTTATTCCTATTCATCAGCAGTGCTGCTTTCTAAAATTACTTTAACAACTGGTCACTATTTAAAACAAGACCAGCCTGACAGAAATTAAATTCATGCCAATCCTTTAAATGATGGATGTTGAAACAGATTTGCACAGTGCAGTCTGTGTTCACACAAACTCCCTATCAGTTCAAGACGTCAGACTGAGTGATTTCCAATGCAGTCTGTTCCAGGCCAAGGAGTTTAAAGGACAGAAGCAAGTGCCTATTAAATTTCAGCTGATTAATGTTTTTTTCCAAACTATTTGTCACCTGTACAGAGATATTCACATGCTGAACTTGCAGGCAAACTTTTTCTGCAGTGCGTATGGAATGGATTAGGCAAATAAAGCTTTTTTCAGTGCATGCTGCTAGACATTAATAAGCCTTCTGTTTGGTAAGTGTTCCTCTGAATTTCAAAATCAAAATTCAGAACTAAGCTTAGGTCCAAATTAAGCTTCAAAACATCAGGGTGTATATATTAGGTAAACTTTCCCAGCCAAAAGTTACATTTTTCTTTCTAATGAGATATCAATAAGCTTTGCTTCCAAGAATGTTTACTGTATTTTTCACAATCACTTTAAAGAGCTTAGAAGTGAATAAAAATTCTGCCCTTTATATTTATGGGGTAACTTTCAAAAACTGTAGTACAGAAATTTTTATAACAACCAGAAGCAAATTCATCCATCTACTGTTTCATTTCCCCAAAACCTCTGATAAAAAATAGCTGATGTATCCAAAAGTATTTAATATTAAAGAAAAGTAACAATACTTCTGAATACCACAAAACCCCCACAACTTCAACTGTTCCAACAGTCATTTAGAAAGAACAACCAAACCTGCTAATGCAGAAATAAAAGAAAAAATCAAGAATGCAATTAAAAGAAATAATAAGAGAAAGAGAGAATATTTGTGTATTATATACATACTAAATATATAACTACACTGACCTACATAAAATCACTATGGAAACTACCCACTGTTTTTCTCAGTAATAAATATTGTTCAATTATTCTTTTGGATTCTGGATACTAAAACTTCAATCTATATTTCCTTATACAGGCATTTCTTTAACATTGCCTCACCTAAAAAAATGGATCAGAGACATTCCATAAGGAAAAATAATTTTTAAGGTAACCCATATCACTATCCCCTCAAGGGGTCATACATGGTCCAGAGAATATCCTGGGAAAACTAGCTGCCAGCAGAATGATAACCAGGAAGAGCTATCTGCCATGAGCATTCACAGACTCAGGACTAGGACTTAGAATTTGCCTTTACCAGGTATATTCCAGGTCTCTGAAGTCTCACTGTGTGCCCCTTTAAAAACCCAAACCAGCTTCAACGACCAAAATTTCAAGTAACTTAAATGGAAAAAGAATCAGGCTCTAAATAATCATAGACTTACAATTCTTTCAAGTGATTAGCATTGCCAATTTCCATCTCGAAGGTGTACAGGTGATTTATACAATGTGAGTACAGTGAAACACAATACAAGGCATCACCCCTCTAGAGGGACAGTATGGGATAGTGGCTTCAGAGTCCTGAGCTCTGAGTACTGGAATATACTTCAGGCAGGACTTTCAGAAAAATCCCTCTTCACTGCAGATGTAAACTGGTTATACCTAGCGCCCTCAGGAATTAGAGGTTGGGATTTTTTGTCCTTATATTTTTTAGCTGAAGAGTTT
>JBCJKH010023220.1:41306-51837 GCA_039877255.1 Loriculus beryllinus | reverse complement strand
ATGGGGCAGCCACAGCTTCTCTGGGCACCCTGTGCCAGCGCCTCAGCACCCTCACAGGGAAGAACTTCTTCCTGATATCTAATCTAAATCTATCCTTCTTCAGTTTAAAGCCATTCCCCTTGTCTTGTCACTACATACCCTTCTAAAAAGTCCCTCACCATTTTTCTTGTTGGCCCCCTTTAGATCTTCTGCATAATATTATCTCTATTAAATGAGAGGAAAATGAGATTATAGAGTGACTAATTCACATGCTTAGTATCAGAAAGGAGACACGTACAATGCAAGAAGCAAAGTCCAGCACTGATAGTAACTGGTCTGGGCATCGCAGGATGCAGAAACCTGCAGCAGTTTTTTCACATGGAGTGCTTTACTGCAGGAAGAAGAAAATCTCTTTTTTGACAAAGCACTGAGCCTTCAACAAGGAGTCCAGAACATAGCTTATTTGGAAGGATCAAGTGCATTTCAGACTAGTAGATGTTATTTTAAACAAGGATTCTTCAGGGGGATTTTCAATAAATATTAAAGTGCTTAGAAATGATATTTTAAAGATATAAAATAAACTAAAAATGCTCCATCCCGGTCAGTGTTCAAGGCTAGGCTGGACAGAGCCTTGGGTCACCTGTTCCAGTGCAAGGTGTCCCTGCCCATGACAGGGCGTTGGAACTGGATGATCTTAAAGTCCTTTCCAACCCAAACCATTGTATGATTCACTGTAAGATTGGGATGCACAGTAAACTCGAATCATTTCTGTCTATTGATACTGTCATAAAATTAGTCTTGGGCTTGACAAACCGTGCATGTAGTTGACAACTAGAAATGGTGTCCTGCCTTTGCCGGTATTCAATAAGACTAAATGATTCATATAATTCAGAGACTTGATCTTGCAGTTTTAGTCAATGATCTATTCCTGTTGACTTTGCTGTAGCTATAGGCAGAATAGATTGGCAGCCTCTGAAGGCTTCTTCAGAAGAATGTTTTGTTATTGGGAATTGTCAATGGTTTTGACCAAACTGTTCCCTAACCTGAAACTTGCAGAAAAACGTTTTCACAAAACTCACACTATCAATTTTTAAGTTTGAAATAATCAAATCTTCTATGTTGTCTCTTAGATTGAATTTCTTGGTTTGAAATTATTTGCACTTTTCATATTTTATTTGTATTTTTTAAGCTTAAGAATATGAATAGCGATTTTGAAATATTTCCCATCAATTGTATCCAAACAAAATGCTTCAGCTTAACCAAACTGCCTGTTTGGGGATTACTTTTGTGTGAAAACTTAGAATATTCATACTCTGTATGGATTTGGATAGACTGCCAATATAAAATACTTGTATGACAGGAAAACATTTCCCTTCATCTCTCCAGTGGTCTCTCCAGAAGACAGTGAAGTACCAGTAATAAAATAACTAGTATTTTGAATATAGAAGTAATGACAGATCAGAATGAGTGGTGTCATTCTGAGTGTTAGAGAAGCTGAAAGAAGCTGATGTGTAATTTAAACTGGGAATTCAGCAAGCGCTTTGATTACAAGCACAGTTTCATGATTGTGCCCTTTTTTAAAGGATAGGTGAACAATCTGTGGGTGATGGACGTTTTCCTCAGCATCTGGTCTTTGTTTATCATTGTCAGATTTACTTGCTTGCTAAATAAGAATATAATGGTTTATCATATCATTCAGATGAAAGCACTACTCATGAGGAAACAGCAATGCTTTTAGGGAAAGGGGGACAAAAAAACAGAGGACTGTTTTATATAATACCATAATAGCTTTCTGGCTGCATCTTTCACTTAGGGAAACTAAAACTACAGCTCCCTGAAAGTAGGATTTCTGTGATTTGTTTGATGGTGAAGCGTTACACAGAACTGTATTTACAGATCAGGTGTTACAGAAGTTTGCTCTTCAAGAACTCATACTTCAGTCTTTTCTGTTGTTCTAGAATACTGTTATCTCCTTCTATTTTCATTGTTCCATCAATTAGGAAAGAACCAGTGCCTGACTCTGCAGATGCTGTTATTCCTCCTTGAGTGGGAAAAAGAATCTACATGAGCTCACCTTCCAAATACAAGTCTTTAAGCATACTTAAAATGCAATGATACTTTAACTGTCCTCATTTTCTGGAATTAGTAGAGATCTTGTTCAGGAGATATCTTGCAATGCTTTGAGATAAAACAGCATGTCTTATCTAGCAGACCTCTAAATTGACAGCTTGGATCAGGTTTTCTAGGCTAAGAATGGAAAGTTACTCAGGGCTGACTTCAGCTCCTGTGTAGAGCTGTCTGGAAAAGGTCAGCCATTATCACTAGACAAGCCCCCACTGTTGCCTGTGCCAAGATGCTGCAGAGCTAGCATAAAGATGTAGCTGAATTTTGTTGGGTTTTATCCTATATTGTGGGCATCACTGTGTGTGAGCTGGGTAGGTAGATGAGTTAGCTGTGTAGCATTCAGAGTCACCTCTGTGGTGATGATGTTCAGGTACAGCTGAGCTACTTCCTTCTTCTCTGTATATGTCTCTGCTACTGTGCTTTAATATGGTTCAGATTCTCATATCTCTTGGTGCTTTCAGTATCGCATCCATCAAAGGGTTTGAAAACTCCTTTGTGTTTTGTCAGTGATGTTTCTATTCTGGGATCTGTTAATCACGTCACAGAAAATACCTCATTTCTCTGCTTACAAGCCTCTTTCTGTGAGTGAGTCAGAGGTTAAGCTTGTTAAATTTCATCTTGCTGCAGTATAAATTTATGTGTATACAGAATGTATTTAGCCGATCCAAAAACTGAATGTAGCATAAGATTTGTTTTACTTAATCAAAGGGATGTCCAGCCTTCTTAGAGTACTGACCATTTAGTCAATCAGCTCTTTATTGAAACTGATGCTGACGTGTTTGAAACAATAAACTGAGAACCATCCAGCAGAAATTGTGTCTAGATTGCTACTGAGGTTTCCAACAGGAATCACAATAGAAACTGTGTCCCTAGTGTGTAACTAAAATAGCAGATGTGGCTGTAAGAATAACCAGGGTATTTGGTTTTGTTCTCCTTACAATGCCAAAAAAAAGGAGATAAACCCTCTCTATTGCTCCATTCAATTGCTCTATTTCAGTGTAGTGTATTCCATTTCAAAGCAAAGCTTTGCATATATGGAGGTCTGATTTTACAGACTTTATGAGACAAAATCTTGAAATATTCAAAGTATCCTTTTTGTACTTATAGTTAGGCTTTAAAATAATTTCTTTTCTCTATGGCATGCCACAGGGGGCACATGACTCTATACAATTGTGTCTAGGTACTTGGTTTAGCATTTAAATCAATATGAAAAGGCTTTACACCTTCAAAGTTTCAAACTGTAAGTTAGCAAGTCTTAGATGATCAAATTAATCACTTTCCATGCATAAATGTTCTTCTTTCTTAACGTGCACTACTATTTTTTCTGCAAGTAGACAAGCAGCAAGGAAAATAACCTCATGCTACATATTCAGAGCTGGTTTACAGCTTTGGGGACTTGCTGTAGAGAAGATCTCTGTCAGATTAAAACATTGTTGGAACTCATGAGCCAAAAAAAGCCGTTTCTGATCTCTGTATGCCCTCTATGTAGTCTCAACGGAAAAATTCAACCCAGGCAATTTGCTTTGCCATTTTTCTGAGCAGGAAGTCATGAAGTACTTATAGCATAACTATATATGAATCCATCTACAACAAAGAATATTTACTTTTATTCTGTAACTTTGATTAAAAACCCAAAATGTTTGTTTTACAAACTGATTCCACTGCAACAAAGGATATGCCACATGTTTAATTTAATCACAGAAATGTTTCTGTTCATGTCAGAGAAAGTAGTTAGGTGCCTAAAAACATATGCCTGCTCAAATTTGTTGTTCTTCAAAGCCTGCATATGTAATACCTTAGTTATCTTTAAATCACCAAAAAAGAACAGCTCTTAACAGTCTTCAGGATTAAGTTATTCATAGCACTCAGGCATCTGCTCAGACTTCAGCCTCCAGAACTTAGCTTGTACTACAGTAATAACACCAACAATTATGGCCTCATTGTTCTGTGACAGAAACCCTTTGAAATTCTTGTCAGCAAGGATTCTTTTTATCTCAATAAACCACAATGTACAGGTCCCTGCTCTTAACCCTGGGATGCTTTAGGAAGAACCTAATCTTGTCCGATTGCAGTATTATTGACAAGTGAAACTTTTTTGTTCCTTGTAATGCCTTTAAAAGCAGCACAAACAATATTTGTCCATAGAGTTTCAACCCTTTCCAAACTGATCATTGTCATTGTATCTCTTTAGACTTATAGAAATTTGTCTCGTATAGAATGCAAGATCCTGTCTATGTAAATCCAGAGTTCTGTTTGAAGTTGGACACCCAAAATTGAAATAGAGAATGGGCTTAAAATATCTTTCAAAATATGGTCTGGGCTCATCAGGGCTTCAGTTCTAAAACACACTTTCTAAGGAGAAAATGTGAAGCCCTGCAGCGCTTGCTAAGAGCATGCTGGGGCACTGCATCAACAGAGAAAAGAGACATAATCTACAGAGTACTACAAGGCCTCCTTTTCTAGTGGTTGGATTTTCTGTCCCAGCACAGTATTAGCTGGGCTTGATTTTCCTTTCTTTTTTCCTTTCCTTCTTTTCCTTAGCAACCATTGTCTTGGAGTGATTCATACAAGAATAGGCTAAATGACTGAATGGACAGTAGAGTTCACTTTTCTCACCATCAGAGGAGGAAAATGTAGACATATTCACTGCCACAAGCACCCGTTTCCTGCACTCTTAAGTTACACTCCAAGTGAGAAGTAGCTGGTGTAGCTTGCTACATACTCATTGGTATCAATAGGACCTGAACATTTCCACGTTCATTTTGTCCCAAAGTTCTTTGGCTGAAAATGTTCTTTTCATCTTCTTCCCTTCTCATTCCTTCCTTCTTACTTGATCTCTCTTTGTACTTATCTCTTCCTTTTATTGCCTCCCCCCTTCTTTTTTTCTTACCACTGAACCCTAAAAACTCTTGTTCTTGGCTTCTTTCAGGCAAATTGAGTTTGTGCCTTGCAGTCTCTGCCCTTCAGATTCTTCCTGCACACACTAAAGTTACTCCAGCTCTTACTTCCTTAGTCGGCTCCACAGAAAGAGTCAAAGACCTCAAGAGACAGCAACTGTTCAAAAATGGGAACTATAATGTACTTTAGGATCAAACCTTTTATTTGCAATAGTTCATCAGTACTCTTCTTTCCCCTCTAGTTCTGCAAGCCAGTGCATGCCATAATACATGCCTTTGATTTGAAGTAGAGCCTGTTTGGATACTGAAGAGCTATAATGGTTGTGGTGAGCTGGAAAAAGTCTTTATCATGGTCTAGTTGATTAAGGCTTATTTGCACACTTGGAACCTGACAACTGTATGGACAAATATGGTTTGTGCTACTTTAAAAAGCATCACAGAGCATGAAAAAAGCTTTCACTTGTCAGTAATACTGCATCTGGACAAGACTAGATTCTTAAAGCATCCCAGGGTTAAGAGCAGGAACCTGTACATTGTGGAGGTTTTGAGATATAGAAAGAGTTCTTGCTGACAAGATTTTCAAAGGGTTTCTGTCAGAGAACAATGAGGCTGTAATTTTTAATGCTGTTATTGTAGCACAAGCTAAGAAGTTCTGCAGTCTGAACACATGTGTGAGTGCTACATTTGGAAAAGGTGCCACTAAACATTTGTGACATTAATGTGATATTTAACAATGTAAAATTATGCAACAATTAAATATCTGAAAAATTCTTTCCATGGAAAAATTATGATTCTCCAATGTTTGCGTGTACATGCAGCAAAACTGAATGGTGTTATGAATTGACAAATTTAACATCAGTTGTGTGAAGCGAGAATAATTCTAAACCAAAATGCTAACAGAAGAGAGAAACAGCTATTTTATATAAGCTCTGGTCCTAGAGATGTTCAAATGGCAATTTAAAAATCATCTCACAATCTTTACTGGGTGAAAAAATGTAGAAATTCTTCTCATAGCTTTTGGATAATTTTTACAGAGACTTTGTCTTTATATTTTTTTCATTTAAGTTTTATAGATGTATTTTCCCCATGCCCTACTTAACTGACATTCTAGACAGATGAAATGAGGTATGTTTGGCCTTGGTAACTAGAAAGACATATACCTACATATAAGTCTGCCTGGTTTGAAAGTATCTGTTCTGGGCCTCTTTCTATCACATGCCCCAAGTCAATCATGAACTTTGTTTTCACATGTTCTTTATTTTCTCATTCAGTCCACAAGCAAAATATGACACCAGAATTGTAGGTAACAATGAGATCCCAATTGGGAAGTTCTCCTTATTCTGAGCCTTCTTCCTACAGGTACATGAAGTAACTTCCTGTAGGATTACCAATAATCAATTTGAACTGGGAAAGAAACAGTTGCCGATCGGTTTATTCTTTCCCAGAAAGGTCAAACTGAATTCAGTTGGAGACAAAATTTACATTACTTTGACCATGCTAAGTTGCTGTTTTCTACATTCTTAGGATGGTGAATGTATATTCCACTGGTCATAATTTCCTTTCCTCATATACTCTCTTTTGGAATGTGAAAAGACAAAGCCAGTCCTAGTTCTCAATAAGGCTGTAAGTGGCATGCTGGGATTTTCAAAAGTCATAATTCATCTTTCTTCTTCAGGATGAGTTTCCTTACAAGTTCTGTAACATAAGGTCTTATTTCTTCAACAGTGACAGTAGAGTCCCAGGCCTTTACTACTTTCCCATTGGGGTCCACCAGGTATTTCCAGAAGTTCCAGGTTGGTTCTTCTCCTGTAGAATCTGTAGAGGGGTGGGGAAATAAAAAAAGTGGGAACTTAGAAAAGCAAACCAGGCTGGCCAATTCCTTACATTTGTTCATGTCAATTTGATGATGACTCTCTCAAAGGAGGAAAGAATGTAAAATTAAGGGGGAGTTGAGACTGAATAATGAGATTCATTTTCTGACAGACAGTAGTGCCCTGGAGACTAATGGAAACAGTCAAGCTTGAACCAGGCAGGAAAAAGCACTATAATCAGTCTTAAAACAGTGTGCTTACACAGGTGTGTGTCTTTGCTATATAGACAAATCCAAAACAGCCAAACACTGACAGGAAAATGGAATTGGGCATAACAATATAGCTGTATTAGGAGTATTTGCTTATCCAGAATTTTTCCCATATCATGTGCTTCAGAAGAATATTTCAAGAAATGCTACATGAAGAAATAACAAAATAAACTGTTGCAGGAGATTTCCTTTTAATCCTTATCTAGGAGTTTTTCCCTCCATGACCACATACTCCTTTTACATGAGGCGCATTCTTATTCTTTACTATTCTGCTACATGACTAACAGAATGTCCAGGATTTTCGGTCAGACCAGGAGCCTCATTGCACTAATAGCACAAGTGTGTGGACCAACAAAGAAATCGAAGGTTTGCAAGTTTCATGTGACATGTCCACAATAAATAACCCTGCTCGGCAAAAAGAAATAGAAGACTGTGAAGGGGATTAACAGGAAGTTTAGCTGGCAGAAAGATCCATTACAGACACCTGGAAGGTGGTGTACCTGAGGTAGTCAAAAATACTACCAACATTTCTTTAATGTCAGTGGCATGTGGGAGAACACTGGCTTTGGAGAGAAGCAGCAGTGATACGGTCCTTGCAGAACACAGCTCAGGAGATACTGTATCATATTGGGCTTTATTAAGTGTCATTGCTTCAAACATTTGACAATGAAGACATTTCATTCACCCTGGATAAAGACTGACATTTTTGTTTGGCATTTAAATGGAATTTAGAGCATTCATTCATGCAAGAAAAGTGGTGCTCTGATAGAGAATATTCTGCTTTACAGTGTAGTTTCTCAGCTGTCTGCTAAGAACCAGCAAAACCTCTTCAGGTCTCAGTGCCACCTGTAATGCAGAATAGAACTGGAGCTACCCTACAGTATGGCTGTTCTGATGCCTGGCAAGGAAGGAGGAAGGGAGTATTCAAGGACATCTCTTACTTCCTGGTTTCACTTTGTAATTGTTCAAGTAAATTATATAGGTGCTTTGCTTCCACTTATTCTACAGCTCTTGAGATGAACTTCATAAATCCATCCTGCAGCAGCTGTGTCACAGGAGAAGCACTTACGAGACTCCAAAGTGGAAAAAGGAAGATCAGGTGTTGCATGCATACAGAAGAGTATTTCAAGACCTGTATTCCATGTAGAGGTTTATTAGACTAGCTTTTACAGGGCATCTGTTATCATACTGTCCATCCCTGGAGATCCAGATTACTTACCAATTAAGTACTTGAAGGCAGGAATCGCACCAGCTCCACTGACTGTAGTTTTGCTGAACATAGGGAAGGAGGCACTGTAAGTCTTTCGTGCAAAACTCTCAATTTCTTTGTTGGTGTCTGGTTCTTGCTGCCCAAACTGATTGCATGGGAATGCCAGGACATTGAAATGATACGGGCCGAGGTCCCTCTGTAGCTGTTGTAAGGCCTTATAGTGGCTATCTGTGTACCCACACTCGCTTGCAACATTGACAACTAGTGACACCTGAAGAACAAGAGAGATGAAAAGATGTGCTGCACATGTCAGTTTACCAACGGGTAGGTTTGAAATGAGAACATCTAGAGAACTGTGACTGAACACCTGTGCTTGAAACTACACTGAGTTCTTCACAACAGGAAGATTCAATCCTTCTTTTATGTATTCCCATTTGGCTACCATGAAGTTAATGAATAAACTGCTAAGCAATCTTAATTATGAGTTTGCAGAGAATCTGTGCTTCCCCATTCTGCTTTTTGCATGGTTTCCAATCATATTCAAGAAATTACTATCCAGCTAAGATATACCAAGTTGAATGAAACTTGCAAATGAATGTATTTTGGGTAGTTTATTTGTCTTTCATGAAGCAGCTGTTCTGCAAGATCCCTTCTTGCACAGAATTTAGTACTCATAAAGAATTGGCTGATCCATCACTGCTGGTGTAGATGCCTTGACCTGGAAGATAACAGAAGCAATTACAGTATTTTGGGTTGGTCTTTGCAGTATGGATTGTGAAATTTCCTACCATTTCTAGAGTAAACCTACTCAGTTGTGATAAAATGACAACCTTTTGCATAAAGGTTTACTGCCTCCATTAGAGACTCCAAGAAGTGAAGACTGTGCCCACCACCCTTTAAAGTCATTCCTGTAGCTGATCATCTTTGTGCATTGTGTCATTCAGACATTGCCACCAGGCATGTGTCTGCCTGTGCACATCCAGTAGAGGAAAATACCAAACACAGAAGAGCACTACAGGAAAACAGAGGTGTGTGTAAGGAGTATACATGCTGGAACAGTTTCCAACAAGAATTTGTTGGGGAAATGAAGTGACCTAACCCTGAGCTGACACATATTCACAGTTTCTCAAGGCCTTGAGGAGCTTTCCATTGGGTTTTTTTGATATTTTATCCTTCAATAACTCCTAGAACCTATTTTTAGACTTAGAGGTTTTATTATTCCTACCAATTTTATAAGTGCGAGTTGACACTCATTCTCCATAAATTGAGTCCATTCTAATGTTTTCTTGTGTGTGCCACAGATATTTTAGATACAGTATGATTTTATGAATAAAAACAGCATTATGCACTTTATAGTGATTTCTTTTATATTCTATTCCTTTTTTCATACCAATATGTAAGACTCATAAGGCAATATAAATATTATGATGCTAAAAATGTTTCTACTCACCTACATTAATATTGGGCATAGTGCAGAAAAAAAGCACTGTGATTTGGGAACCAAAATTCTGCCTGGTTTACACTAAATCTGCTGGATTTCTACAGATTATACAATAGCTCAGAATCTAGTTCTTCATTCTCAAACTGCAAAAAAAAGTTTAAATTCAATCAAAGTAGCCAACACATTCCCTGGTACCAGTAAAACAATGGTGGCCATTTGCACTGGATCTTTCTACGAGACTTTGGAAGTGTCGTAGAAGCTGGCATGTTCTCTTTATTATTGTCAGTGTGAGAGAGCAGTGTTGAAGGACCCATTGCTGCAAGAGGAAAGCCTGAAGCTTGGACACATTAATTGACCTTATCAAATTGCGCAGCAAGTAACTGCAGGCAAATTAGACAGCAAGTAAGTGCAGGGCAAGGAAAGGAAGTAAAAAATCCTGACTCCAAATCACAGACTCTTGTGTCTATGACCACTGGCTTTGCTCAATTTAGACTCTGGATTCTTATGTTACTCTTGCTCCATATTCCTGTGTGTAAATTTTCATGCAAAATATAGAAGTACATAGGGAATAAGAATAGAGTGATTCAAATAAAGTGTATGAAAAATAAGCTACTACATAGAATCATAGAATCGTTAGGGTTGGAAAGGACGTTAAGATCATCCAGTTCCAACCCCCCTGCCATAAGCAGGGACACCCCACACTAAACCATGGCACCCAAGTCTTCGTCCAACCTGGCCTTGAACACTGCCAGGGATGGAGCACTCACAACTTCCTTGGGCAACCCATTGCAGTGCCTCAC
>JBCJKH010023220.1:9549-38652 GCA_039877255.1 Loriculus beryllinus | reverse complement strand
CAGCTTCTCTGGGCACCCTGTGCCAGCGCCTCAGCACCCTCACAGGGAAGAGCTTCTTCCTCATGTCTCATCTCAATCTCCCCTCTGTCAGTTTAGAGCCATTCCCCCTTGTCCTGTCACTACAAGGCCTTGAAAAATGTTCCCTCCTCAACATTCTTATCAGCCCCTTCAGGCATGGGAAGCTGCTCCAAGATCTCCCTTGAGCCTTCTCTTCTCCAGGCTGAACAAACCCAGCTCTTTCAGCCTGTGTTAGGAGAGAAAACTGATTTTATTTGGATCCTGCTGATTCTCTTCCAACAATGCATCACTGCCCTTCATTTTTAATGTAGATGGGTCAACATCAGTCTGGTAGCCTGGAATAATCATAGAAGAATGACCTTTATGCACAGCACAGTAAAACACACACCTTTTTGATCTATTTTGCTTGTGGTATTCTTTTTCCCAGTTGTAATAGTCTTCCCTTTGTTCACCTTCAGGCAATCTGATACCTGATTTTGTAGCACGTATGCCAAATTCTTAGCATTCTGGCTATATAATTTCTTATGCCCCTATAAAAAGGTGTACTCCCTATCATATTTTCGGTATTTTCATTATATTGGAGGATAGGTTATGTCTGTACACATTTCTTTCAGGGAAAAAAATTACTCTGCTCCCTGCTTTTTTTCACTTTGTTATTTCAGAACTGTTAATACATTTCCTATTTATTCTATAACAGAGGGTACTTGTGATTTGTATCAAGATGTGCTTGAATAGAAAGTGAATCAATATCAACCAGCCTTTTTTTTCTTACTAAGAAAAATGGTTTCAATTATCTAAATGCACAATAATTTATATTGAGGCACTGAAGACAGATTCTGCAAGTCATGAATTGCAGTGGTTGTTTAGACTTAGCACAGCTCTTGGGTTTCTAGAATTAGCAGACTTTATTGTTTTCTTTAATACTCTGTATTTTTTCAATGCCCAGTTAGCTTCTTGACTACCAATGAAGTAATTATTTAACTAAATCAGTTGAGTGAATCGAATGTCTTCTCTACATCTGCCAGAAAGCTTAAGGATGTTAAAAGCTGGTTTAGCAATTAGCAGACTATTGTTCCAGGGGCTAAGTAGTGACTCACTTTCTTTATAACACCAGCAGCACACGTAGCACTTACATATTGCCTGCTTTCTTTAAATAGCTTTAAAATATTACAATAAAGTTACATCTAAACATTATTTATCTCACTGCATATTTAAGCAGGTTCATTTTAAGAACTAACTGGGAGCTTTAATTAACCTCTGTCTACCTCAATACTGAGTTCTGATAACATAATGACAGAAAGAGATGTTTTTTATTGCTAGAATATTCCTTAAAATAGTGCATGTGCTATCAAACAGCATCTAGCCTCAACATTAGTAACCTCTCTGAATGTAAGTCTTTTTGTTCCAAACAGAAGCCGGTCATCAGTTTTTTAGTTGGAATAAACTATTCCATATGGCCTAGCAGAGATCAGAGTACCATGCACTGATGGTGTTACCTTTCTCAAGGTATGGCTCTAGTGCTCACCCTTTTGAAGACAGTCACACCTCGAGGATGGCCTGCTATCATAGCACCGCTGGAGATACAGGTATCCTCTCCTAACCTACTTCTTTCCACGCAGATTCTGGCCCTGAGGTAAAGAAGCTACAGGTGGTATTTGCTTATTCAGGCATATTTGCAGATGACCTGCAGACAAAATATGCCCCAGTAACAGGATTTATTGACAGAGCCTTTGGAAAGAACTCAAAAAAACCCAAAAGCAAATATTGCTTAATGTTAAATAGCTTCCATGTTTTTTTCCAGTATAGATATTTGAATGGGCATGGGACCAATTCTGCTCTGAATTATGAAGGAGGAAGGAATTCCTGAAGGGGAAGGACAACTTCAACCAGGTAAGATTCAGACCTCTCATTTGGTCCAAATTCACCAGTATCCCTTTGTACTGAGCTCAGGGAAGTGTCCCATCTCCTCCCGTATACCTTCTCTGTTTTCCTGCCAATGTTTAGTGACCTGCTGCTGTAGATTAGTGAGCTCAAACACCTCAGTGAAGTCCCTGACAAGGGGGAAAAGGAAGGTGAAAACACCAAGCTGGAGAATCAGAGTGAACATGAGCAGTGGTGCCTGCTTTTTTGGGCAGCAGCCAAGCTGTTGGACTGCTTGGCTGCATCACTGAAGATGTGTCACTTGAGCACTGAGGATGGCAGCTGTGGGCTTTATGTTGATTTTAGCTTCTGTAATTTGTAAATGTGGCTCTAAGAGCTTATAGTATTACGTCCCCCATGTGCTAAGTTCCCTTTTCACTTTTCCATAGGTACTGGTCATACCACTAAAAACGAAAGATCACATCATGTTACATTCAAGGAAACTGTTCTTAAAATGGGAAGGAAAGCTCTGTTTAGAAATACTTTATGTCGTATGTAAATAAAATCTAAAAGATATGAGAAAAATATATAAGCATCTACATGCCCTTCCCCATATTGCTCTAGCACACTAAAAAGTGACAACGGGAGGAGTACTGTGTTGCTACAATTTCACTATAAACGGATATTAAAATAATTATAATATCTCCAATTTTTTACTGTGGTGAATCTGATAACTCCATTAACCACTGATTAAATCCTTTTTTTTTTTTTTTTGTTTTTTTTTTTGTTTTTTTTGTTTTCATTTAGAATAATATAAAGAACTGCGATTCAGGGGAAAATAATTTCCTAAAAGTCATGCAGCTAAAAGGCAGAAAGAGAATCATAGAATCAACAAGGTTGGAAAAGCCCTTTCAGATCAAGTCCAACCTTTAAATAAGCTCCAAAAGTGAGTTATACACTGGTACAAACTTCCTGAGGTGCAAATTTAATAGCCGCAAGGCAGTGCAATTCATCCTGCTGGATGGAAGGCAGGGAAGTCAGGCAGGCATTCCCTGCCTGCCACGTCTACAGGCTGCAGCCCGCACCGGCAGAAGACGCGGAGAGACACACACAGAGGTTAGGACCGCAAACGTTTTATTTAAAGAGCGCAGTGGAGCTGTATGACAAGCAGCATGCAGGCAGCACTCCTGATCGGTTACAGAGGAGCCGTGAACGCCAATCTCCCTGCATGTGTGCACCGAGTTAATGTACAACCTCTCCACCCCCATTTGGCCGCTGCAGACATGCAAGGACTGGCTGTTAAGTGAGTCCGGGCGAGAGGCGCCCATTCCCGTGCGGACTTACCGAGCCCCTGTATTTCTCCAGAGAGACTAGTTTGCCCCTGATGTTTACCACTTTGAACGTGTAAAAATCAGGCTCCTTCTGCTGCGTAGCGGAAAAGGCTAAGAGCAGCAGCGCTGCAATAGCAAGGAGCATGGCTACAGAGATGAGGAGAACTTTGGGGAAGGAAGAGGGAGGCTTGTGCTCCACACTGCCCTCAGGATCTAGCATGCTGCACGGCCGTGCTGCAGGCACTTGCCACATAGGAAAGCGCTGCCGCAAAGAAAGAACTGCTGCAAACGGAGCTTTTGCAACAGTCTGGCTTCTGCGGAGGTTTGGGAGCTGTGTCTGCAGCTCGGAGGATGTATTCCCTGGGGTTCGGATGCTCTAAAATGGAGTATTTCGTGGTGGTGGTGGTGTGTGAAGTAATGGGTACATGACAAATGAAAGTGCTCGTTGGCTTGAGAACAGTAATACTGCATGGGTCTGTGGGGTACCAGAGACACATCAGAGATCTGCTTTCACCATGTCCTACAAAAATAAGGGGTAGTTAATTGTGATTTTTGATGGATTTATAAGTGCCTCTTTTTTTAGTACACTGGCTACAGCATCTAGTAACTAGGGTGTAATGGCAAAGGATAACAGTGGCTTGGTTGCTAGTGGTTACTGATGCAAGTACTCAGAAGGAGAGCTGCAGCATACAGTCAGCAAAAACAGAATTACAAACAGAATCATAGAATCACAGCATGGTTTAGGTCAGAAAGGACCTTAAAGCTCATCCAGTTCCAACCCTCTGCCACAGGCAGGGGCACTTTCCACTAGACCAGGTTGCTCCAAGCCCTGTCCAACCTGGCCTTGAATGCTGCCAGGGATGGGGCACTTACTGTGCACAGTATCATGTGAAATGGAGAATCGTTAGCCAGACCTTCAGGGAATTCATCTCTGCATACACCTGGTTACATGAAATGAGTGGCCAGACAACTGGTTTTCAGTGTGATCTGTGAGAAACCACATTACCAAAAGGTTTTTAAGCAAGAAAGAGGCATTAAGCATCACAAACTGAATTTGGTACCAAAGCTTTCAGATGCACAGAGCCAAACCACTGCTCCAGTGCACTGATGTCATTCTTTGCTTGTCTGCAAGAAAAAATAGCCATTTATACATAGTTTGCTGCTATGCTTGCTGGGAGAAGAGGATATGTATATTTAAAGTAACAACAATAGAAAGCATTTTATGATCATTGATTTCTTTTTGGACTGAGAAACTGGTGTTCCATGCCTATGAGTCTGGTAATTCTTGGCAAAGCAAAGCACAATGTAGTGATTTACAGAAAACAATTAAGTAGCACATCCCAGGCATATTGGAAATCTGTCTCCTGAAGAGCAAATTACATTTTTTAATCTCACTTTGTGATTTTCATTTTTTTTAACTGAGTTTTGTTAGGTCTTTGATATCTTGATTAGATTTGGCTAGGTAATTCAAGCATAAGTAGCATTACAGTAGGGGAAGAAGCCATGTATAACTAGTTGAAAAATTTAATGACAGCTTTTTAGACAGTTTAGGTATTTCATGGTATTATGTATTTCAGGTTAAGTAGACATCCAGCATCAAGAAATAATGCAATAATACTACAAAACTATATGGATGGAAAATATACTGTGCTGTCTATGGGGAAGATATACTGTGCTAAGAATGTGAAGTTCTCACCTTCACAGGTAAGTGCTACCTTTCTGTATATTTGGTATACTTTCCTGGCTGCAGTATTGACCAAACCCCTTTCATTTAGCTCACAGTCAAGTACGATTTCTTCATTTTATAAATAAATTATCTAAGAAGCTTCCTCAGACACAGCTAGAGACAGAGAACAGGGCTTTAATACAGTATATACATTTAAATATAGTTTAAAAACCTAGTAAATCTTAACAATAATTTTAAAATAATCATCCCAATGATGAAGATAATTCAACATGAGTTTTCTTTTTTTTTTTTTTTTTTTTTTTTCCAGAAATTTGAAATGAAATCTACGTGATACTTTTACACTTTGGGGGGCATAATGTTATAGTAGTTTGGGTATGGGAGTATGTCCTGGGTTCAGCTGTAACAGTTATTTTTCTCCTTCTTAGTAGCTGGTGCAGTGTTATGAAGCATCATGCTACAACACAAGACAAGTATGGTTTTGCTCTGGAAAAGGGACTTTATAAAATCTGCTTCCCACAGCTTTGTGATGATTGTCTCTGATTTCTAGACTTAATGGGGTTCAGAACTCTATTTTCTTTTATGAGCTGAGCCCCAGATCTGAAAGGATTTGGTCACTGGCACTGAGTTGGGAATTCTTTAAATAACAACCAGCTGGCAGTAGAATCCAGCTTCCTCTTTCACAGCCATGTGTCTGTATTGCTCCCTGCAATAGTACATTCTTTAACATCAGCAAAGAAGGAAGACTGTTCCTTAATACACAGAAGACTATGTCAAAGGCTGTTGGCTTTATAATGATTTGAGTTTTCAGAGCCAACTGCACTAGTGTTTCATATTAGTGTCTATCCAACTATTTAAATCTGATATATTCTAATAAGCTTCAGCTTGCAGGAAAAATGCCAGTCAGGTTTGCAAACCGATGTGTGTTTCCTCGCTACCATGTCTAAATGTTGATCTAGGACGTCTGTACCCAGCAGCAAGTATAATTTACTTTTGAAATTTCCTCTTTGGCTTGCTAAACCTAATAAAACTCTTTGTCAAACAGGACTGGACAGAAACCACCAACCAGCTAACCTCAGCTGTCCCCAAACACCCCTGCAATTGCTGTCACTGCTGACCCAGACTGGGCAGGCCCATATTCTTAAAGGTGAAAACTCTGCACTACATCCATTACAATGCCTGGAGCTATCCAAGCCTCATTTGTAAAACATGAATTTCAAGTGAGCCACAAAAAAGCAGATTAGCTCTAAGGACAGAACTGACTTCACAATACAGTCAGAAATAGTGAAGCCACTATTACACATCTTGCAACTTTTGTTCACCTATAGAGATTCTGAGGTAGTGTTTCCAGCACTCCTATTCTCATTATTTTTAATACTTTCCTTTGAGCCCCTTAAGGATTTCCACATTATCTTTTGCATGCCTTGTTTTTCTGGAAAAGCTTCCTTATCCTGGGCTAGCAAGTGCCAACAACATGACATTTCACTGCCAACAAGGGGTACCGTACTGGATCACAGAGGGATTTGCCTTACACTTACACAAGCACTTGCCAATTTCTTTAGGTCACTCTCCAGCACTGCCAAGAGCCAGGCGGGCCAGCGCTGCCTCCCCCGAGACCTGCACAGCTGCTAGCAGACACGCTGGCCAGCTTCATGTCAAGGTCAGGCAGCCAGCAGCCATTTCCCCGGCATCCCTGTTCTCCACAGGCTGCTTTGTGTGCAGCACACCCGCCCCTCTCCACCCAAGCAGCGCTGGGAGCACAGGGAGAGGAAGGGACGCCCTGAAGCACGGGGGAAGGCGACCCTCCAGGCGGGCCCTAACCCCGCTCCGCAGGGCCTGGCGTGCGTGGGGAGAGACGTGGAATGCAAAATGGGATAAAGATTAGGATGAGTGTGGGGGAGTAAGGAAAAAACATAGCTGCTTAAACCAGCGTGCCTGTTTCCCGCTGTGGCACTGGGGTAGGAAGGCTCTGAACGCCGGCGGTGAATGGAGGGGGGCACTGCCCCAGAGGAGGGGCAGTTCAGCGGGGCAGGTGAGGCTCCTCCACCAGCCGGGCACGATCCGGGTAGGGTTGGGCAAGGCAGGGTAGGGTAAGGTAAGGTAAGGTAAGGTAAGGTAAGGTAGCGTAGGGTAGAGTAAGGTGGGACAGAGCGGGGCAGGGTTACACAGCACCAGGCCCAGACACCCGCACGCCGCCGCCCGGCAGCACCGCCCGCCCTCGAGGCTCTCCCGCCCGCCCTCGCCCCACAATGCATCGCGCTGCGCGACTGACATGGCGGCCGGGCCGGACTGAGCCGCTGGCGTCGGGGCCTCCAGCAGCTGGAGCCGGGCATGGCGGGGGCGCAGCCCCGGCACCCCTAACGCCGCAGCCAGGTACCGGGCTCCTGGGGCCGGGGGTGCTCCGCCCAGCTCCATGGGCCTCCCCCGAGGGGGGGGTGGCTGGGCGCGCTCTGCTCCCCCCGCTGAGCGGGGAGGGGGGAGGCGGGCTCCGGTGGGGGGGGGCCTGTCCACGCCGGCGCCCCCCGCCTCAGCCTGCGGCGCCCCACCTCCGCCTTGTCCCTGCCCTCCGCCGTGCGCCCCGCCTCGATGGCTCTTAGCGGCCTCCCCACCTCTCCCCCGGGCAGGGGGCCGGCGTTGGGGCTGTCCCGCACACCCGGCCGGGGCCGTTGGTTGTAGCCCGGGGGCTGGGAGGGGGTCGGCCGGAAGGTCAGCGGGGAACCGGGACCGGCCCCACGGCAGCGTCGTCCCCGCGGACGGTTGTTGTAAAGGCAGTGTCCGGCTGAACGCCCGTTGGGGTCTGCCGGGCTGGAGCTGGGTGCTGCCGCTTATTCTCACGGTTTGTGGAGTTAAATGTTGGGAGGGGGAGGACCACTGCGGTTGTTGAGCCCCCCCCCGAGGAAGTGCCCCGCTCTCCCGTGCCGTCCTCATGAGCCCTGTCCCCCTCTGACGCGCATTGCCAGAGCGAAGGTTCTCCTTTCTGTGGGTCGTGATGTTCCTGAAATGACACACAGGCATCCCTTTGCCCGTGTGTTTGTGCTCTTTTGTTGGCTTATCTTGTATACAGATACAGCTGAACGACTCTCCGGCTTTTGCAATATGTTGCAATGTGCCAGTTGGCTGAATGTGTCATATTACCTGAGGCCTTCTTGCTTTTAAGGTTGTTTCTGGGTATATCAAAGGAAGACAAGCTCATAACATGCAGACAAACAATATAATCAGGTTTAGGCTAAGGTAGGGATTAGTACGATAAAAACTATGGATCTAATGATTTCTTTATATTCATGCCACCTCTACGTCACTTGGCTTTCTGAGCACTGTGCCCTGGATTCGAGAGTCATTGCATTTGCTTGAAAATAGAGGATAAGCGTTGCTTCTGTTTTTGTTTGAGTTGTGCTGCGTGTTTCAGTAGGTGCTTTTTGGATAGTGTGACACCAGATAGTTATGATATAATTATTTCCATTATGAGAAAATTAAATCGGCCCATGGAAGTATGCCTTAATTACGGTATCTGGCAGAAGGTGCTATAGTAGGATGCAAGCACCATTTTTGCAGGGAGCTTTTTAAGTATTTTTTCTACCTTACTGAAAATACCTTCATAAAATAAATTTTGGGATGAAATTACAGTTTCCCAGAACATAAATATTTGGTTATATTCCTAGAAGGTAAATACAGAAGGATCAGAAAGTTCCTTACACGTTCAGCTCTTGCGCAGAAGACAACTGGGACTTTTCTCTTGTACCTCAAAAAACAGAGGAGAAGAGACTGCTGGATGCCATGGGGCATTTACCTGGTTCTTCCTCTGAAGGGAATTGCTGCTGTGGGGAGAAAAAGAAAGGAGGATTTCCCTGTATCTTATATGAAAGTAAGAGATCCTTGGGGAGCTCCTCTTAAGTGTCTCATGGGTCTGCTTGTCAGAGTAATGTTTTTGGGTTGTGTATTCACATTGATTCCATAAGGCAGTTCAAATTTTGCCAGGCTGAGAGTGTATCATATGTTGTAGTTGTAGTAGTAGAATTCTTGAAATTTTACAAAGCATTTCTACTTAATTAACTTTATTTTTGTCCCTATCTTAATGAAATAATGGAATGCTCGTACTGACTTGCATTGACAACTCATAGAAGGAAGGAGCCTGCAATTTGCTTAGTGGATTAATTTGAAGAATGGAAGCAATCCAGGGGAAGTCAACATTTCAGATGCTTTTGGCACATTAAGATTATATTGTATATCATTTGATAAATTGCTTAAAAGCACATAAGTGATAGATCAGTAACACTTTTAACTTAGAAGCACTAAAATATTATTACCTAAATTTAGTCATAATGCATATGAATCTAATATTTACCTTTTTTTTTTTTTTACCAGAGATGAAGGCATACATGCATGTGTACTCATTACCGTATCCTTGGGTCCTAATTGTGGTACTAATGTTTTAGCAGATCTTTGGGGAAAAAAACCCCCAAACAACAACCAAGCAACTTGTCAGATGTTCTTAGATTTTATTTTTTATTTCTGTTAATTAATAAAATGCTGTTTCCAGCATTTTCAGACTTTGTTTTTTTGGTGTCAGCAGAGCTTGGCTTGGGAGCCTGGAACCAGTCGGAGTTTGGAACTGTTGTGACTCAGTTGATGCATCAACTATATGGATGTATTTTTACTTCTCATATTTTTTAAAGTAGTGGTTTTCAGCATGTTTCTTTCAGTAGTGAAAGTGCAGGATGCTGGTAAAGCAGATGTAAGGATACCAGTAGAAGATGCGTTTGCTTTACCTGTGGTTTGTGAGCTAGCTTGTGACTGGTATGAAGTGGTTCAAAGGCTGTTACTTCTTCAGAGATTGGAGTCTGGGTGAAAATGTCTCTAGTGCTTAAACACAACATCCAGATAAACTTCTATGCCACAAATAAATACTGCTGTATTTTTATTTAGCATAAGTGCCAAATATAAGTGGAGATTTAAGACTAAGATGGATAAATTCTGTTTAAACTCATAGCTGCCACTTAAAGCAGTTTCATGATCAGTTCAGGCCTCTGGAAGCTAGTTTAGCCTCTGAAAGGCTTTAAACCTAGGCAGTGCTGTACTGTGTTTTTCCAGCCTCCTCACCTGTGTTGGTACAAATGTGTTTGGTTTTGAAGTTAGAGCTGCCTTGGATCAGTTTCCTGCTCTGGTTACAGCATGGATCTTGCAGCATACTGGGACATTGGAGGCAAGTGGTACCCCTCTTCTGGCTTTAGTGCTTGCTTAAGTTGATTGTGAAATGTTTAAAGGGCTATTACAGTAAAACCTAGGATCAGAACCAGAATCTTTATATGAAAAACAGGTAAGGGAAGCCATTGTAATTTAGAGAGAGAGGGTGGCTTTCCCGAGTTTGGAATGGGAGTTATCAGCAGTAATAGGTTCAGAAAGTGGTAGTTCTTGGTGTCTGTAACATGCCTCTTTCTTGCCTTCTCAGTGAGTCATACCATGTAGAACAGACAGCAGCCATCAGTGCAAAGAGAGAATCATCTCTAACAAGCACTTCTTATATGGATCTCCTATCCAGCATATTCTTCTCATTTCATAATTCAGTTGTAAGATATTTGCACCTACGTATGTTATTAAGTTTTGCATCAAGCAAAGCCTTTCCTATTAGTTATTCAGTAGTACTTTCATAATTCAGATAATCCTGTTACAGTTATGTGTATTTATTTATCTAACAATCACTCCTTGGAAGTTTTCAATCCTCCGTGCTGTAAACACAACGTGGGAGCTTCCTACCGAGTTGCGTATCTTCACTAAGCCCAGATGCAACAGGTTTTGTTGCTTCCCTGTTTTGTGTGCTAGATTTTCCATGCTCTGCACTGGCTTCCTTCTAGATAGATTTTAATGGTATTATACTTACTAGCCTATATTCTATAGCCTGTAGTAACAGAAGGTCTGGAATACTTCTAGCATTTACGTTCGTTACTAAGAATACTGATGGGTTTATTGCTGGTAGAGCCTGAGGTGTGTTAGTGGCCAGTAATCTCTGATAGGTTTAGTTGTAAGTACATTGGAAAAACATCAAGGACTGATAACAGCTTGTACTAAGTTCTGTCTAATGCATAATAAACGTAAATGTGTGATAGCTTTTTTAAAAAACTATAGTCATAGAAGATGGGAGAATCTTGAGTGATCTTGTAGAACTTCTCAGAAACAAAAATGGGCCTAAGGCTGCAAACAGTCCAGAAAAGAGATATCTCCACCAGCACATGAGAGCTGTCTGTAGACATCACGTCTGCTGCTCTCTGAGCCCAGTGCAGGAGACAACCTTTCCTTTCGTTCTTCTCTGTGGCTGTAACCTTTGCTTGCTGAGTTTCTTTCTATTTCCACTGGGGAAGTTCAGCTGGGTTATGTTGGTAATCAGGTGAGGAGGGTTGGACACATTGAGGTTAATCACCCCTTGTACTGTTGGAAGGCTGGTTTGGGAGATTTGGGCTTAAGGCATAATCATAATGAGGCAGATAAAAGCAGGTCTCAGATAAAATACAGGTCTCTATCTCAAAGGAGGGAGTGATAATTATGTTTGTAGTACTTCAGCTGTTTATATTTAATCTAGTAGTCCTCGGGAAATGAAACTTCTGAGACCATTTCTTTTTGCATTTAGTTGCTCTTCTACACTTGTGTCGTAACTTTTGGGTATTCAGCCAGTTTGGACCAAATTTTTGAACGTATTTGAAGTAATATAAGCAGACTGTTGCATTTCTGTATGTTTTCTGGAAAAGTGATGTCTCTGTTGAGGGGAGAACAGTTTCCACTTAGGGAGCAGTTAAAGAACCAGTCAGTGCATATATGTTCCTTCAGCTACAGCATGTCTCCTCTGCTTGCCCAATGGGCTGTGGTCCAGAGTGTGACAGAGGAGCACAAATGAATGTATAGGAAACCAGGTATATTCAGTTCTGCTGCTAGTGAAATGATTAAATAAATACTTTTGTGAAAGAGTAGCTCAGAAAGCAGGAGCTCACAGTTTAACTTGGCCTTCATCTTGGAAGAGGCCCTGTTATGGCAGTGTCTGATGCAAAATGTGTGCTTCTGAAGGAGTTAAAAATGTGTGCTTCTGAAGGAGTTAAAAATGTGTGCTTCTGAAGGAGTTAAATACGGTTGAACAACTTGAGAGGAAGGAGTGGAAGGCCAAATGGGTAGAAATGCCTTCTTGAAAGTGTTTGGATTTTTCTTCCCCCTGTTTGGAAGTAAGTTACCCAGAGTTTTTGCAATTCAAATGCAGAATTTTCTAATGCTAGACTGAGAGTAGGAGGAAACAAAAGAAACTGGCAGAAATGAAAGTGAAACAGTGTCGTTCCTTCGTCTTGTGAGCCTAAAATGAATTCTGCTGTAGTAAAATTGAAGCTGATGTTAAGCATTTTTAATTTGATTGTTGTAGCTATGTATAGGCTCAATAATTTTTTGGAGTTTGAGGTCAGATGGTGTCGTGTCTGACCTCAAACTCTTGTATTTCAGCCAGATTATTTTTCTACGAAGAGCCAAGCGTTGAGGTAGGCTTCAGAGGAGTAACTGATTGTACATTCAGAAAGCAGAGGAACCCAAGTCCCCTGTAACAGCAGGGTGTTGAATAAATGAAACATGCAGAAATGATTTCAGCAGGTTAATCATACCCCGCTTTGCAGACGCAGGTGAATAATCCTGCTTTTATTGCCAGCCTGGCTGGGAGAAAATTCTTTGATTCCAGGTCTGGCAGTTGAGCGTGAGCTGGTGAATAAGACATCCAGGTTTCTAGAAAGATGCCACCTCAGCAGTGATTCACGCCTCTGGTGTGTTGTTTCCTACCATGTTCTTCTCTTGGGGGGCACTTCTTTCCCTCTCTTGTGTATAGATGGCCAACATCTGACAGAGGAGGGAGGATGTTTTTGAGACTGTCTTAGGCTTAGTAGTGGTCTCTTTGTTTTTCATGTTAGGTTTCATTCCTTGGCAGCGTGGTTACTATTGAGTATGTTACAGCAGTTTAAAATATTTTTTGTTTGCTAAATCATTTCAGTATTTAATTCAAAAGAAAGAAGAGGATAAAGATGCCAAAATACAACATTATTATTGTATTTCAGATTCTGAATTTCACTGTAGACCCCTTTTTCTGTACAAAATATTTTTGTCTTATGAAATTTCAAGACTTGTTCTTCATATTTCTGAGGAGTAAGGAATGTGTCTGTGCTTTTTGATCATAACTACTTGTATTTAATTAAACTCTTAATATGTGACATTACCACAGTACTCAATTTATTAGCTGGATTATAGTTTTTCCTAGCAGTTTTCTGAGTGGCTTTTTTTCACATCGTATTTGTACATTTGATTAAAGCTTATCTATTCTCTTTGAATATGTAACTGGGTATTTTGTTGAATGGATGAGATCAAGTCATTTAAGCCTACTATAGAATTTTTGTGGGTTTTGGTTTTTAAACCTCCTTGCAGAATATGAACTTAACAATGCGACACGTGCAAAAAGCAGAGCAAAATGAAACCCCACTTTCCCTCCAATGCTAGAGTTTCATGGTAGCTTTAAGCTGGAAATGATGCCAAGAGAAGTTGTCCCCACCCAGCTAGTTGTTTGTTATTGCCAGCTCCTGCTCCTCCTCCTCTTCCCTTGTTCCAGCTTAATGTTAAGCTGGATTGGTTTTCCGGTTTTATTCACTGCAGACCTGCACAAGGGAGGGAGCAGCCCCAGGAGTGGGAGTAAGTAACCAGGGTTGGATAAAGGGTGTTGTTGCTTGTCTTTTAGGTGGTGTTGACCAACACTGCTTTTCAGTGAATGTTGAAGTGTGGCCTCAGCGTCCGCAGTTAATGGTGATGTGGACGTCAGAAATGAATCAGAAATGAAAGTGGAATTGATGTGTGTGGGTTGGGGTGTTTTTGTGCTGCTGTTGTTGTTTGGGTTGTATTCCCTCTCCAGGTTGAGCAACTAAAGCATAAGGAATAGTTTAGAATTTGGGAAAACCTACTCTCATGCTGTAACTTGGTTACAGGAGAAAAGATCCCAGTAGAGTACAGTTTAAAGATAACGACATCCTGTATGTAGATACCACATCTTGCCAGTCAGTAGCTCAGTGCTTTGTACTGGTGGTCAGAGACCAGAATAACTTAGCCAACCTGTAGGAACCCTAGGCAGTTCCTACAGCACTGAGGCTTAGTTCCTGCTGCCAAGCCAGTAAGACTTGCTACAAGAAAGTCTGACTACAATCCAAAGGCTAATACTATTTAATCATTTTGCTTTTTGGTCTTTGACTTTTGGTCTAGAAGTAAGAGCCAGGTGTAATCAGTGTTTAATAGAAAAGAGTTGTAATATTAACTAAATGTATCTGTCAGTTAAAATACTTTGCTGTTGGAATGAATTTAGGAATACAGATTTTCTTTGTCAAGTTTTATATTTTACTAAAGACTGTGCTGCTAACATGAAGGTCATGAAAATTCTGGTGGGTTTTGTTTGTTTGATTTTCATTTCTGCAAGATAATATGTGCTATCAGTTATGTCACTAGAGGCTTAAGATAACGATTCTTAGTATGTGGTTTTTGTCCTGAAGTAAAGCCTGATTTGTGTCTCTTTGAGAGAGATGGTAACTACAGTATATAGCTTGAAAAGAAAAAAATGACTGTCCTTTATACTGATAATATTCAGAAAGTTTGGTTGGGCTTTTTTTTTAAAGCAACATTTTAATCTGATCCTTCCTTCTGGTTCTTTTTATTTAAGTACAAAAGTACATTGTGATACTTCTAATAGTTGTAGTTCATTGACTTTTCTATTATTCTTTCAGTAAATAATAAGGTACTTATTTTGATTGGTTCTCTAAACCCCCAGAAATTTCCATGGATTGTGCTTTTACTTACCAAATATGTAGCTGTACAGGAAAGAGAGAAACTCCAACCTCCATATCTTGCTATAGCCTTATAAAATTTGTTTTCTTCTATGTCTGATACTTTATTATCATAGGCTTTTATTGCTATCTCGAGGTTATTAAAACAAAAAATCCAGGTTCTTGTTACAGAAGAACAGTTCTTGGTTTTATATATTAGTATGAGGAATACCTTACAAATAGACCCACTTACTCATGCTTAGCTTCCCACTGGAAAAAACAGTCTTTGAGTTCAGCTGATACACCACCTAAAGGACTGAGGTTTAGATAAGTAAAATTAATCTGCAGCTGAACGAAGTACTTCTTACTTGTGATTTTTTTGGGCTAAGCAAAATCTTACTGAACTGATGGCAGTTAATTTGAATGAGAATTGTATATGTCAGGAATTTGCTCAAGTGTCTGTGGATACAAGTGATGGGTCAGGTTTATTATTAATACTTTGAGCTGTAGTTGCAACTTGTGGGGTTTTTAATCAGTTAATAAGATGGAGCTTGCTTGCTGGAGACTGAACCAGTTTTTTCTAGTGGCTGATTTGAGCTGTGTGTTTGTTGAGTGGTAGTTTTTAGATGTGTTAAATTTTTTCCTAATTTTTTTTTCTTCCAGTGTAGTTGCCGATATCTTGGTTCTTGCGTTTTTTTTTCAGGAAGCCAGAAATAGGAAGGAAAGAAAAAGCAAGCTGTTGGCAGGTTTATCACTGAGTGTTTTACCATGATCTGCCATTTTTCATCTCTTCAGATCCCCTCCTCTTTTCAGTGGAAGTCAAGATGATCAACATTTTCATGAGTTTAATACAGAATGTATTATGAGAATTCGTCTATTCCTCTGGGGGGAAGATGCTTCCTATCATTTGTAGTTTTGCTTTGCTTTAGAGAGGTTTATTTTAATGTCTTGTCTGCATAGAGCTTTGCTGTTCTTCCTTCAGTTTAAAAATGTCTATCATTATTTCTTCAGTAGACAATCAGCTACGATCCTTGCCTGCACGGTGGATTTAAAATCAACTGCATATTGCTGAAGAATTGCACTTCAAGTGGTCTCAAGAGACAGGAGAAGCAGGTCTTCACTATAATGGAAGAGGCCCAGAGCTCAAAGAATGGAAATCATGACCCAAGGAAGTCTGTCCGTCTTGTCTGTGAGGAAGGCAAAGCAGTCAAAGTTACAAATAATCAAAATTACAAACATAACAGGAATGACAAATCTGTGAAGGACGTTGGAAGAAGTTCTCCAAGTGGGAATAGCAGCAAAAAAAGCAAACAGAATGATGTTTGTTCTGAAAAACAAGGAGACAATAAATCATGCAAAGTGAACAGTTGTATTCCTGGAGCTAAAGAGACAGGATCGAACCTTCAGGAGCGAAGTCATGGAAAAGCAAAAAAGTCTTCTAATTTATCATCAGCAGTGGAAAACCTGAAACAGACAAAAGCTCAACCAGTGGGAGAAAACTTTCCAGACTCCCATGTTTCGGGGAATGGGCTCGGTATGGAAAGCTTAACAGCTACACAGAAAGGGAAACTGCTGTTGGAAAATCCACTGGGAGTTCATACTTCGAAGACTAACGTTGAGCAGACTGGTGATGCTGGGAAGACTTCTTCAGATCAAAGGAAAATGGAGCATAAACCTGATGACTTCAGTGAGTGTTCAACACTGCTTTATTCAGTTTTCTTCTGGTAAAATTGTTAACAGTCTGAAATGGGCTTTGAAATGTTTCTCTTTGAATATTTTTTTCACATGTAGTAAGTTGTTGATGGCATTTAGAGAAGCTGCTGTTAAATACATACTGCTTAGAGAATAAGAGATTATGATAACAGCTGTCTTTTTTTATCATGCCTAAGTCTTGAATTCTTTGCAAAAATACTTTTTTTTGGAGGGGGGGGTTCAGGCAGTTTTGTGAATATTACACTGGGGGGAAACCCTTCATCATATCATTGCCCCTTGTGGAAATGCCAGCTATTATTGCTGTTCAGAGAGATCTGAGGAGAAATCTGCAAGAAAAATTGTGGGCTTTTATAGGTGAGGGGAGATAATTCCCTTTTTTCTGTGATTGTTGTGCTCTTTTATGTTTAAAATATGTTTTGGTAGGTGGCCTTTTGATTTAGAGAGCTCTGGAATACTTACCATCCACCAGTGGTTACCCTTGTGAGTGTTAGATTCTTTGACATACTTTTCCATTTCACAACTCAATACATGGCTCAGGCTTGTCTCACTTCAGGTTAGCTCCTTAGTGCAGAATTTGTCACACTTCTTCAGAATACAGCTTTTTAAATTAAAATGCCGGTTTAAGACAGCATGCCTGTGCAGACTTTCTGTTTGAAGTATTTCCCACTATTTCAAAAGCTACAGTAATTGCTTGTATGGAAATACTAGGAGAATATTCAAGTGCATATATTTTTTAGCTATCGTAATAAAATTTTACAGCAAAACCAAGTTGAAATGGCAGCACGTGGCCCAAAAAAGTGATAAATTCTCCATCCCTGGCAGTTGGTGTTCAAGGCCAGGTTAGACAGAGCCTTGAGTGACATGGTCTAGGGTGAGGTGTCCCTGCCCATGGCAGGAGGTTGGAACTGGATGATCTTAAGGTCCTTTCCAATCCAAGCCATTCTGTGACTATATGATGAGTCAGCTCTTTGTAAACCACCATCATGTACTGTAAGGACTCTCTGTCCCTGAGAAAACAGGACTTGAGAAGTTGCTCAGTTTTGATTCCTAGCTAGTGTGGTAGCACATACCTCATTGGAAAGGGAAGAGGAACAAAACACAAGTTTTTGCTGATGTAAGACTACTGGAATAATTTCAGCTGTGGATGTTTGTGCAGATAAGTGGCCTTTGAACAATTCATAGGCATCTGGAGGAACCGGCCTGTCCGAATTGACCTGCGTGTTTGTGAGCAGCAGCGTTCCAGAGCTATGTGGTTGGTAGCCAAGGGCAGCAAGGTGTCAGAAGGTGTTCAGATGTAACTCCAGCAGCCTCCTGAATGTAGGGCTTGGCATGCCTGATGACTGGCTCCGCGAGGTCATTTGGGTGAATGTCTAAGGTAGTTCTGTGACTGCTTCCTTAACAAAACATGCTGTATACAAAATCTTAAGCCTAGTATTTCTTATTTGTGTTATAGTAGAGCATAACAATCTCATGTACTCTGTTCTGTGTACCAAAAACCCCAACCCTTTCTTGCCTTGAAGAATTTAATAGAGGCACTGGAGTTGTGACTGAAACACAAAATCAATCTATCATGTTTTTTCTCCTCTTTTTGATGAGACTTTTAGTAGCTGAAGTTCAAAATACCAGTGAACATACTGGGAAGATTCTAACATTAAAGATGATTTTGGCCAGCCTTTGGACAAAAATTGGAATGCAGCTCTGATTTGTGTCCAGCTCTTCAGTGAGATGCTCTTACCTGCTCTGCACTCTTAACTTTCATTTTTCCTTTCCTTAGTTACTCTGGAGAAAATAACTGTTTCTTTCCCTAGGTAAAATAAAGAATTCTGAATCAACTAAAGAACATACTTTGGAAGCTGATTATTTAGAAAGCACTGCTGTTATTGATGAATCTAATCTGACAGCTGAACAGCAACTAGGATTGAAACAAGCTGAAGAGCGTCTGGAAAGAGATTATATCTCCCGACTTGAAAAAGTAGGTTGAGTTATTTATTAGATAAAAAAAGAAAATGGGTGTTTTCTGTCATTATCATTACCATATTTCTACATGGGTGCCATTTCTACTAGAACGTGTTGCCTTCTTTGTAATGAATCACTTTATTTGATCTAAGATACTCTCCCTAGTAGTTGGCTGCTCATTCATGGGGCTGGATGTTAAGGATTGGAAACTTAGTGTTCCTTTTGTGGCACATGTAGCATTTGTAGAACAATATTATATAACTCTGCAGACCTAAAGGTTTCCAGTTCCACTACTTACCTAACATGTTCTAGAATGTCTGGCTACCTAGAAACACAGAGTACAGTACTGAAAGGAACCTTGGGGTATCTTCAGTATATTAGCCTTTCACCAGTCCAAATCACATGTATTGAAGATGACTCCTTAAAAATGTTTATCAAAGCTCTTCTCAATATTCTCTCCAGTGAAACAAAGTAAGTATAGGTAACCCTGAAGTTTATTTTAATGTCCAGTATAAGTATCTCTTGTAGCGTTTTGATCAATTACGTGTTGTCCTAGGAAAATAAAGTTTATGACTTTTAATGTAACTTCCTACGTATTTGAAGATCATTTCTGTTAATGCAGTCTGTTTTTCTTCAGACTTGTTCTTTGGTCTTAGAGGAGTTTTACTTACTGTTTCATTATTGTTGCTTTTCTGTAGGCATCTACCATGTAGCTGCTACCCAAAATTGGACATGCACTTTCAGTTTAGGTCGTGTATATAAAGAGGAAAGCTTATTTCATCTGTCTGAAATATAGTATCTGTGGTTAGGATTGGTTAGCTTAGGTTGGCTTGTAGTTTGACTGCCAATGATCCCCATTCTCTTAAATGCCTAATCAGATCTTCCCAGGCTTGTATCATTTGCAGTTAGTACCTAAGCAGGAATGATATTTTGATACTATAATTGTAGCTTATTTATTCATTTTCTTTGATTTCTTGCCATCACTGATTTTCTTTGTCATCTTACATCTTTTGTAATCTATTCCAACTTCGTATGTTTCATGTTTGTAGTCAGCACACCCTCTATTGCATTTCCTAAGTCTTCAACAAAAACATGAATGTTTCTGACCCCAGAAGGATCCCTGCTGAAAAATACCTGGCACATGCCTTTAACTTGGTGGTGAACCAGTCTTAAGTATGTGTGCTCTGGGGACTGTTCTCTGGGGAGTTTTGCTCCTGCCTTACTGTTCTTTATTTAGATAGTACTTCTGGTCTCCTTTTGAGGTTGATACTATGACAAGTGACAAAAACCTTGTAGAATTCAAGATACAACATCTGCTTCTTCAAGCCCTTACGATTTTATCTTTAAAAAAGCAACCCTAAAATTGGTTTTCTGCAATGTTTTTATAGCAGATCAGTTTGTCACCTATGATCTGTGTCTTTATTATGTGCTTAATAATAATTTATCGCAGTATTTTTCTGGATACTCATTCTGACAGGTCTCTAATTCTTTGGCTCATCCTCTTAAAGATATTCTTCAGGTTCTCTTTCCTAGTCATCTGGAACATTCCCATTCTCTGTGAGTGCTTTAAAATACAATTGGCTTTGAGCTGGATTAGCTCCTTGACTATCCTAAGTCAGGACTGCATATATGTAAGGCCTTGCTTGTTTAGATGCATGTGTTTTACTCAAGTAGTAGTCTGTAGCTTTTTTTTGTCTCACAACATTCTTGCCCTTTTCATTGGTGTTAAGCTTAACCAATAACTTTAAAAAGGCAGTAAAGGCAAAATAAAAGGCATTACATGACTCGACCATTTTGGCAACATCTGTTGCTATGATACTGCAAACCAGTGTTGTAAAGAAATACCAAATTTAACAAATATTATTATTGCTGGTAGTCCATTTCAGGAGAGTGGTAAAATAGTTTTCATCTACTTCAGTCATCGTGAATTGAGCACTTGAGTCTTCTGAGCTGGCCAAGTTATTTTCAGAATTGATGTTTAATTTCTTCTTACTAGGTATCTGTCTCATAAAAAAAAAAAGAAGGATGAAGAGAATTAGTAATAAAAGGATAATGACCATGTTATTTCAAATTGATATGTACTCTGCAGTTGGAAAGTATCAGTTTCCTCCAATCTCTCCCCCCTGCCCCTGCCCCAGAAGCAAATGACCAAACTCAGTAAGTGGAAAAACTTGCCCAAATTTAGTAGTGGTTTAGTAAGTCAAATTTGTTTAACTGATCTATAGTCACCTTAGTGTCTTAAAACAGCGTTTTGCATTCATTGTTATGTCACTATTTAAACATCTGGTGTTTTCAGAATACATTTTGGTTTCAGTAACTATAGAGGTATTAGAATTAGGATGAAAATGTTAAGTAGGGCTTTTTCTTTCCCAATTAGAACTGATAGCAGTTATTGTAAAAATGCTAACGTGAAAATGCTAACAAGTATGTAGAAAATACAAGGGGCCCTTTTGTCTTTGCAGTGAGCATATCAAAAGGTTTCTGACCTCTGTATCTGTGGTTTAGTAGAGCGAGAAAATACAACTGCAGGATGAGACATATTAAAGTGTAGTATTTGCCAGCAACCTCTTGTCTTTGCGGAGGTAGTCTTTTCTGTCGTTTAGTAGGTCTCACTGGTTTCCTGGTAGGATAAACTCCCCAGTATCCCCTCTTGGACCCTAGGAAAACAGTGATCCCCTTCCCCCCATCATCTGAGGCTTAGCTGCTTCTTACAGACTGTCACAGGGGCCTCCTGGGTAGCAGCTCTCCATTTGTGTACTTCATCTCTTCCAGCCTTTATATTCACAAAGATGCTTGTTCTGCATCTTTCTTGAATTCTGAGTATCCCAAATTATTAATCAACATGGAATAATCTTACCCCTTGTCAGAGGATCCCACCTTATCCAGAGCACAGCCATTATTAAGTCAGAAACTGGCTCTCTTCCTCCGTGTTGGCCAGCCGCACCCTTTCTAATAGAACAAAAAATGCAGTGCTTGCAGAGTCTGCTGTAAATATGCCAGCCAGATACCACCACCATCTGTCCTAACGTGTGTACTAGATAACACAATGAATTCTTCCCATTTTCTCTCCAGAGAGGGGAGGATAGATGCAGAGATTTAATAAATCCATAGTTATTAAAGCTTGAGCTGGCAAGAGAATGGCTTACTGGCCTTTAGGTCAGCCTTATGTGGTGTAAACTCTTCAGTCTTAATCTTGCCTCTCAAAAATGTACTGAGAAGTTTAACATTCAGGTCACCTCACTTCCTTTCCTTGCTTTCCCCACTTGTCATACAGGTAAAAGTCCATTTCTGCTGTGGTTTTTTGGAGATCATTTAATATTTACAAAGCACCTTGACATTACAAGTGTTACATAATTGTGAAATACAGTTTATTTTTTAAAGAATTGAGCTTTTCAGACACTGTTGGCAGAAAAAAATTCTCTTAATCTATGGCCATTTTTCCTCAGCGCTCCCCAGAATACACCAACTGTCAGTACCTATGCAAGCTCTGCTTAGTTCACATTGAGAACATCCAGGGAGCTCACAAGCATATTAAAGAAAAACGTCATAAGAAAAACATAATGGTAAGTTAACAAATAAGATTTTCACTGGTTTTCTTTTTTTTTTCTTTAAGAAAAAGGGTATTTTTGGTTATGTAGTTTGTTTTCTTTGGTCATCTTCATTTAGGTGATAATTTTGTGTGCTGAGCAGAGATCCACACATTTCTATTGCTCATTTTTTGTTTGAGAGGAAGGGTTTGATGATCTATTTGTCCAGGCAGAGAGGAAAGAATGTTTTTAGTTACTGCTTCTGCATTCATGTCTCTGAATAGTGGGCATTTCATCATACTGTTAGTACCAGAATGCAAGGTAACTTAGGTGAGAAACATACTTAGTATTTTTGTTTCTTCCAAAAGTAGTATCATTGGTAGCGAGACCTCCGGAGACTGGAGGTGGGCTGGGGGTGGTGTTTTTTTGGGTTTTTTTCCTCTTTCGTCTGACTTGTGATGTTTTTATCTACATCCTCTCTGTGGTGGGTGAGTGGAATGATTAGTACGTCTAGACTAAAAAAAGACAGTTGAAGTAAGGAGGGATTCAGTTCCTGAGTCACTCATCATCTGCCTGGGTTTATGTATGAGTTTGATTTCAAGGAGAAGAACAGTTTCATTATCAGATGCTGTGGTGTTACTGTTTGCTTTGCTTTAAAGAACTGTTATATGTATGAAATCCAATACAAGGTGCACAGCTTTTCTTGCCAACCCGTTTTTGTAAATGCTGATGAAGAGCTACAAACTCCCCAGTATTTAGGGGTTTGTGATTCAGATGGTTACAATTACTTTTCCTACAACCATTCCCCAAAATTTTGTCAATTACTCCCGTATTTTCCATTCTTCTGTTTGTAATTAATGCTCTGATTCCATCGTATGTATAAGCCATCACTTGGAAAACTCTTGAGTATCATAAATCCATTACATCTCAGACAGTAGCATTTCTGTATTATGTTCAGTTATTATTTGTAAAAGATTCTGGTTCTCTCGGTGCTAAATTCCATAGTGGAAGTATGCTAATGAAGTGGCAACAAGCAAGTTCCATGTTTGACATAGAAACACTTTGGTACCGTACTTTGTCATCTGGGCATGGAGATAAGAACTGAGGAATGAGGTTTCTTTACCACCAGATGGAAATGCTAGAGGACAGGGAGTGGTTTCAGTTCGTAACACTTGTCTTCAAATAGCTTTATGTTGTGTGCCACATTACAGTGATAAGAGGTATGTAACTGTCTAAATGTTGCTTCATAAAATATACCTATTTACAGCTCTAACTGTGAGATACATGCTATCAAAGAAGTCTAGTAGCAGCTGTGGGTTCCCCACTGAAGAAAAAAACATAAAGCACTGATAGGAAAAAAAAGCCCATAGCCCATTGAAAATGCACAAATTCTTTCTTACACTAAATTTATTCGGAACAGAAGAGTTAAGAGATGCAGCCTAGAACTAACTTAACATTTTCATACTGGACTGTGTTTTTTTAGTGTATAATTATTTTCTGGTTATTATTCATTTCTGCTGTCAGTCACCTGTTTAATTTAGTTGATGAATTTGTGAACCAAGTGATTGTTGTACTTACTCCCAGATGACTCAATGCATCGGACATATTTCTTGCTGTTGGATTAGATGGATATCAGTTTGATGCACTAAAAATAACGCGTTCTGGCACCAGCTGTTTAGGCAGCAATGAGGCTCAAATCAACATTTCTTGGAGCTAGGAATACTTCTGCCTCACATATCTTTTCTTCAGGTACAATCTACTCTGAGAAAAGTCTTTATGACTCTAGAAGAACTTTCTTAGCTCTGTTACTTTTACTATGTAGGAACAATTACAGCTTTTCATTTCCTTGGATGAATTCTGTTTCGGAGCTGTCAGAAAATGTGGTTCAGGAATGTAACACAGCAGATTTCCTCCCCAGTTGCCAGCTGTGAAACAACACGCTCTCTTTTAAACACTGAGCATCTACTGTCGTATCTGCGAGCCACACTAGTACATTTGCCAGTGAGGCCGGGCAGAGTTCCTACCTTTGAAAGTGTTTGGTCAGGGCACCATGTAAATAGAAGAGCAGAGACACTAAACAGTACGTTCTAATATCATGCAACAGTATGAAATAACCTTTCTCTCTTAAAATGCCAGTTTTTACTTTTTCCATCTAATAATTCTTCAGGAAAAACAAGAAGAAAATGAGCTGCGTGCTCTCCCACCTCCCTCTTCTGCACAGTTGGCTGCTCTGAGCTTTACCCTCATTGAGGCAGCAAATGAGCAAGGCATATCCGATGATGACTTCCGAATTCGTCAAGACATTGTAAAGGAGATGGAGAAAATTATTCAACAGCCCTTACCAGGTATTCACAGTATTCCCCATTTCCTTTAGGTGAAAATTTTGATTTTTTCTTTAGTTACACACAGTTTTTGACCCCTTCATTAATGGTGAATTAATGCATTTTGGGTTATCTTTATATGATACAACAATTAATATATACAAGCATTTTAAAACAGACTGGCAGTTGACTTAAAAGGAACCAACAAACCTACAAAAAAGAAGGAAAATATGATTGTGCTTATTTTTGCTTCTTTCTAATATGCGTTTAGTCCATCCGTGGTAGCGTTCAAGGCCAGGCTGGACAGAGCCTTGGGGAACATTATCTACTGCGAGGCATCCGTGCCCATTGCAGGAGGGTTAGAACTAGATGTTAGGGTCTTCTCTAACCCAAACAATTTTATGATTCTATTGAAGCTATTGGTTCCCTTTTAAAGTGATGATTTCTGATGAAGTCTGGAAATTTCCAGGGCATGAAATATTTCCTACCTGCTTGTGTTTAAAGCCTCAGCCACTGAGGATCCCTCAGGCGCTAGTCCAAGAAGCCTTTCTCCCTGTACCCTAACTAGCATTACTGAGTATTTGTGGCTGTTAACAGTAGAGATTTCTCCCCACAAGTGCCCTTAATTAAAGGAGTATGAGTGTAGCAGGAGGGGAAAATGAGAAGGAGTTGGAAATGTGTTTTTTCCTACTGGTTCTTCAGTTGTTTATAGCATCTCTCAGGGCAGATGAAAGTTGCATAAGGCACTTAAATATTCTTTTTAAAGTATAGTTTTGGGAAAACAAATCAGACCTCGGCTATGAGTGATTTTGGTAAGCATATTTTTAGTAGTTAACTGGGGTGTGAGATATCTGCAGGTACCCATCGGTAACTGTTCATTAAAGCAAGTTGTTAAAATCCACAAGGGTTATTGTTTAACAGGTAATTCTTCTCATGTATATTTGTGGTTAATGGGTCCTAAAACGTGAAGAGATGTACTCTGAGGTCAGTTGTAGCTTTCTGGAGTCTCTCAGATTACCTTAAATAGGTCAAAATACTACATTTCCTTAATCACATATCAGTATCATACTTCATCTGCCTTTTTCATGATTAAGTGCTTTATGTTGATTAAAAATAAGTATAATTAAAGAAGAAAGGTCTTGAGTAGGTTAAATTCTTTTTTTTTTAAATTGTCTGAGTTATCTGGGTAAGTTGAATGATACAGTCTTCCTTCCCCCTCCTACACCTTCGGAAGTACATTATGTTACTTCAGTAGGGCGTGTTAAACATTCAAATCCAATTTATACTGCTGTTGAAAAACAAGATAAATAATGTAACAATAAGATAATCTTTGACATTTGCTTCTTTGCATTGATTTTCCATCTAGTCTCATAATTTCTCCTTTAGTTAATAATACACTGTGTGTTTGAGAGCTGGGTTTTGGAGCTATGGTAGTGTTGACATTATGTTAACAATGGTTTGTTTTGAAGTGAATCTGAACTGAAGAGAAAGTATTAATCACATTGGCAATGAGTGTTCGATCTTTTTATTTCATCTGTATTGAAACTGGGTTGATACTCTATACTGTGCTTTTATTTTAGAAATATATTTTTTCTTTTGCTCTGTAAAAATACAGTAGTAAGAAAGATTTTTGTTTGCTGCAGAATGATGAGCTTTAATTTTAGGAACCATACTAAATATATGCTTAAAAATAAGGTGCTGTATAGAACAGGGAAAAAGTAGAGTAAAAGGTTAGCTAATTTGCTTGCTCGATAATATTGCTGTATGTGGCTTCTAATGCCAACTTCTGTTCTGACGCTACAGAGGCTTCCACTGATACTATATCAGCATAAGACAAAGCAAAGGAAATTATTACTTTTACATAAATACTCATGAAAGTTACCACATTAGTGTTACTCAGCTGGCTGAGTTTGGATTGATGAGCTGATGTGGAGGAGTAGTAGAAGTGGAGGGGGAGTCGGTAGTAGTAAATGACAGTTTATTACCCCACTTTTCAAAGCCTGCCATGTTCTAGTGAATGTGTTTTCCTAATAGCAAAAAAGTAATTCATGCACATTGTAGAAAACCTGGGATGTGCTGGCATGATTTTTCTCTTGAGCTCACATTAGAATTATGCAAGAATTGTTACTGCTACAGAAAGCCATTGGAAATCATTGCAATATATTAATATTATTTGCAATAAATAAATTAATTTTGAGAGGCTAATTTCTAAGTAGCAAAAAAATAGAGAAAGGTTTGTTTGAAGCTGTGCATGTGTTAGGATTTATTTTCTCTTTTAAGAATTATTTTGACCTGTTTGAGAGAGTTTGTTCAGAACACAAAGGTACTAAGAAAAAATACAAAAAATACCTCTTCACTGTGCAGCTGGTTGAACACTGGCTCAGGTTGCATAGAGAGGTTGTGGACACTCTATGCTTGGAGATCTTCAGAACCCAATTGGCCACAGTTCTGAGCGACCAGCTCTAGATACCCTGCTGGAGCAGGGAAGGGATTAAGAACACTGTCTATTTTCAGCTGACATAAATACGTCAGAGCCCTAATACGTATTACAGGAGAGTTTTTATCTGCAAAAATTATATCATGAAGTGATGTTTATGGAGTAGAATGATATTTTTCATTATACTATAATTGAATTGGTATTTTCTAATTAGTTTAGATCTGTTGTACATCTTTGCAGGAACTGTATTAACTACAAAGCCACTATATGGATACTGTGCTTTGTGCCTTGGATTATACTGAAGTTACATTTTATATGCATGTTTTGTAATCAATTATAGGAACTTGCTAATGAAATTAACAGGTTGTAGCACATACAGAAAAATTCTTTACAAGTGTATGAGGCAACAAAGAATGTTGTAAGTGTCCAACTGCTTCAGAGAATCAAGCTGTAGTTAGCCAAAGCTGTCAAATCAAGTCCTGCACTGAGATGACGACAGTTATTACTATTTTGTATTTATTTTTTTATTAAGGACAAACAAAACTAAAGCTGCATTGCAGAAATACTGTAAAACAGCTTGAAAAGTTTTGGGCATTTGGAATTACACTAATTGAATTACCTGTTTTCCTGTGATGCTGTTTTATGGAAGTGACTAGTCCTCATGGGAGTGAGAATGTGCTTCAGTCTTCATTCATTTAGGAATATTGCTTTGGAGAGACGGGATCTAAAGGTATATGTTATCCATTAAAGAATAATTTATTTACTAGCTGCTAAATAATTACATTTCTCTCTTCTAGATTGTTCACTGAGGATGTATGGCTCCTGTTTAACCAGATTCGCTTTTAAGACCAGCGATGTTAACATTGATATCAAATTCCCCCCGAAGGTGTGTAGTTATTATCTTGTATTAACTAAGACTGTTTTTTGAATCAAGGCCATCAACATTTATTTCTACTTCATTGCCTTCATCTCCTCTTGGGACATATGGTGGTAGATTAGCACAAAGCATCTGATCTTTTAGTTGGTGTCAGGTGTGCTGTGAGTCAGGTAGGTAGTTTTCTTTGTTTATTAGGTGACTTTAATTCTGCTTTTTTGGACAATCTTATGCTTGTGCAAAAGCATAAGATTTTTTATTTTACAGTAGAATTCAAGGTGCCTAGTTTGGGTACATAGTTGCACAGCTTTTTGAAACGGTACTGCAGTTAGGAAGCAGAACTGAGCCCTTTTTCAAACAATTGCTTGTGAAGTGTGCCTTGTCACTTTTTCTTTCACAAAGGCTCATAGGTGGTGCTAATTTTTAGCTTTTTTTTGAACTGTATACAGCTTATCTTTGAAACATCACTTCAGCTGATTTCTGGGGAGAAAACACATTTGAAAACTATAACCTTTAAAAACACCTGGGAAAGTATTGACATTAAATTCTTTTCTAGTGGCATATTCAGCAATTTCGGTGTCAACATATATGGAAGATATTTTCTTTTAACTTTATGATTCCATTAATACAGAACTAGAACAGTAGTACTAAGTAAAAAAGCTGTAGGCTAAAAGCAAGTTGGCTTGTAGGTTCACTAGTACCTGTTTTCATGGTGTAGACTGCTGCAGTTAACCTTTTCATTAACACTGACACATGATTTTATTCTGAGAAAAGACATGGTGCTACTAGTTGTGCAATCCAGGTAATGTTAAACACAGTGTAAAATCAAAAGGGTTAGTCTGAATAATGCAACCTGCTCTAATTTTCTTGTTTTAGATGAGTCAACCAGATGTTCTGATCCAGGTGCTTGAAATCTTGAAGAACAGCGGTGAGATTTACTTACATCTCATTTCTATTTAATTAACATTCCAACTGCTGTTCAGTTTTTATGCTTAATTTTTCTGTAAACTTATTGTGATTGAGAACTAATCAATTTTTGTATCTCAGCTGTTGTTCTGAATTTGATTTTTATGAATACCAGTGCTTCTGTAAGTGAGAGATGAGAACCTTCAGCAGGAGAATGGCAGCCCAGGTAGTCCAGTTCAGACTGCCAGGACAAATCCTGGTAATATTGTTAGATGTCGAGTCGAAAGTACTTAGCTTTATAGGAGAAATTCTAAGGAGTAAACCCAAAAGCCACTTTCCACTTGCATATGAACATTATTGGGAACTATTACAAGACTTCTGAAACTTGTAGCCTCCTTGTTGTCTCAGGAAGTCATCTAACCCTGTAATCTGCATATCTTGAACCAAGTGCCAGAAATCATAGAATCATAGAATAGTTAGGGTTAGAAAGGACCTTAAGATCATCCAGTTCCAACCCCCCTGCCATAAGCAGGGACACCCGACACTAAACCATGTCACCCAAGGCTTTGTCCAACCTGGCCTTGAACACTGCTAGGGATGGAGCACTCACAACTTCCTTGGGCAACCCATTCCAGTGCCTCACCACCCTCACAGTAAAGAATTTCTT
>JBCJKH010023218.1:0-19744 GCA_039877255.1 Loriculus beryllinus | reverse complement strand
TACTCCAGGTGAGGTCTCACGAGAGCAGAGTAGAGGGGCAGGATCACCTCCTTCGACCTGCTGGTCATGCTCCTTTTCATGCAGCCCAGGATACGGTTGCTTCCTGGGCTGCAAGTGCACACTGAAGCCGGCTCATGTTCAGTTTCTCATCCACCAACACCCCCAGGTCCTTCTCTGCAGGGCTGCTCTGAATAAGTCATCTTTTCTTTTTCATCTTGAATTGAAATTTGTAGAGTGAAGGGCTTTGCTGCCCTTGATAAATTATAACAACAGTTAATTTTCTATATTGTTACATTTCCCACATCATACCCTTACTTTTAGTCTGAAATTGTCTTTAAGCCATTGTGAAGAGAAAGACTTATTCAACCTGCTGCAGCAGAAATGTGCCCCAATTTTGGTCTCATTCTTAGGACAAGTTCATCTGAACTAACAGTGCTGCTACCACTCTTTTCTTCCATACTATGCACATCCCCAGCTCACTTAAATCAATCACTTGTCCTCCCAGCATGTTGACAGCTGACCAGCTGTAGGCATCAAGTAGTCTGGTAGAAGCATGGTGTGATATCAGCAAGAACCCAGCTTTGAAAAGAGATGACTGGGGTTTCCCCTTTTGCAAAGTTACCATCATGAAGATGGCACAGGAAAGGATTCCAAGGAACCTTGGCCAGCCTGTCAATCGTCTTCTGTGGAGCAGCACCAGAAATCCTACATGTCTAAATTCCAGGAACAGTAAACTGACCATGATGCTCCTAAGAACAAAATTTGAATATTTTCCTAAGAATATTAAATCAAGTTCTCGATTTCCATATCTATTCTCAGGAAAAGAGCAACTGTTTGAATGAATGGTGCTCTGCTGGGTCTCTGGAGCAAAGTTTTCCTTTTGATTCTGAGATGTTCACATACTCTGGTGTCAATGCTCTTTGTAATTATCTTACTAGCAAAAATGTCATTGACCTGTCTACTATGCATACAAAGCATGACCTAGGGTCTGTGCAATGGTTGCATGAGGAGAAATGGGAACAGGGCAGCTGCAGGACAGACCAGCTAGTCAACTATGTAGACCTGAAGTTGCAACTTCCCTTGCTAAAATGCAGAAAGTTAAAAAAAGTCTTTCCATTTTTTTGTGCTGCACAGAAAAGTGTTATTATGCTAGATTATGTGATAAAAGCTCCCACAAAGGAGAACAGAATGACAATATGAATTGGGGATCCTGAGTTAATGGCTCCCAAGGAATGGACACGCTGTCCAGGTCCCTCCTAGCACAGCCACCAGCCCTACTGTCCAGGCATGGAGTCCACCACAGCGCTCATCAGGAGCAGTTTTCCATGTCCCCTTTCCAGCTAAGGGGAGTTGCTGCCTAGGGTTGGGATGTATTATGGGATGCAGGGAAAGAGCAGTTTGGGATTATCCAGGAATTATTATAGGACGCTTAGAGCAGGAACCAAAGGTGGAGAAGAAAGATGTCTAGGTGATTTGGGAGGGAATAATGCAGGAAAACAGAGGGGCAAGCAGACTGGATATATGCATGTAAACAGGGAGCTGGTTATTACACTTGTCTGGCCATGCCTTTTGCCTGGTAAGTGCAGTCTGGTTTGTTCACCTAATTAAATTCCTTTCTCCTTTCCTGGGTGCAGACTCTGTTTCCTGTGTGTGTTACAGGGTCTGAGCGCAACAACCAGAGTGGGACCTTTAATCACAGGGGCCCATGTGTCCATGGTGGCAGCAGTTGCAGTGAGTGAGGGCATGCTGGTGATTACGAGCACTAGCAGAGATACTTGTGAATATATGAAGTGGTCTTGGAACCAGGCATGACTGTCTGTCTGTCTTTCTGGCTGTTTCCAAGGGTGAGACCAGGGGATCCCACCAGCTGCCAGAGAGACAGTGGGGTCTACAGGTATCTAGGAGTGAGACCCACATGTATGTATGTGTGTCTCTAAGGGTGAGATCATGGCTGGTGGTGGCTGTGGGACAAGGGAATGAGTAGAGATAGCCTGTGCCAGCGACTGCATATGGGCTCCAGCCTTTGGGTTTTTATGTCCACGAAATACTGGGATCCAGAGACCAGTTATGGGGCAGACTGAGTGTCTGAGGCCATCTGCTGGAGGGATTCACCTTGTACATGTTTAAGGTTTACATAAAAACTGTGCAAGAGGAAAAAGTTACCTCATTCTGGATAGAAATCCAATACTTACAGCTTTCAACAAGAAATACGAGGTGTGGCTTAAAGGCATTTCTAGGCCTTGAAGCAGCTCAGTCCCCTCAGAAGCACACTCCAGTAGAAGTTCCCATTTGAAAAGTTCAGGAGAGCTCTCGCTTCTCCAAGAAATGCAAATCAAAATCCCAGCATTTTCTCCTTCTCTGCCATTCTTATTAAACCAACAAAACCAAACCCACTACCTGAAGCACTCTCAATACTAATTATAGACCATCATTGTTTTCAAGACATGATGTTGATATAGCTATGTGCTCCATAGCCCTTCTTTTGTGAAAAACAGTGAATAATAATTGCCTTGTCATCTTTCTGGACCATCTGTAATTTTATATAGTCTTCCATCCTAATTCAGTTGGAGATGCCTGTCTCTAAGCATGTTATACACGAAATCTATAAGACTAGGTGGACTTTGACATCCAATTGAAGCTCACAAAAGTTAAAGAGAATGAATCCTATGTTTTACTGTCCGGAAAAAAAAAAAAAAAAAAAAAACACCAAAAAAAACACCCAAAAACAAACAAAAAAAATCTGAATTTGGCTACTATTTGAACTCTCCATTAATTTTCATCATTTTATTGAATTGCATCTGGTCAATGAATCTCTTTAGTTTTTTGAGAGCACTGGAAATTAACACAGGATGTGATACATACAAGCTGCTATGTGTTGTATTTACTACATAATTACTATACTGTATGTACAAGTTTACACAATCAGTACAGAAACATGAGCTTTTTTCCATACCCATAATATTAGAAAATACTATAGAAAAAGCCAAACACATACACAAATGTAACCCTCTATTCTGCATTATAGAAACCTCATTTCTAGCTAATAATGTAAGAGATCTGTGATGGAGATTTAACTAAATCATTAACTTCCCTTTGTCATCCATTTAGACATATATAAAATACTGTGTTAGATCAACAGCTGACAAGTGTTTCTGATTAAATAAGACAAATGCTCAAGCTTTGTGTCAATTCAATATAAGCATTCCTATAGTTGCCAACAATTCATAAATAGATAGACTTCTCTGCAGAGCAGAGGCATGGGTTTTTTAGTGGGGCCACTGCTCCCATCATTACTGATCCACAGGGATGCCCAGTGCAGGGTACTTGGCTCTGAAGTGTGAGCTAGAATGCCTTAGTCAGCACCACAGCTCCTTTCTAAGGCCACAAGCTGAGCTGGGAGCCTCAAGCAACGACCTAAAGAGCTCCAAATAGGCAAAATTCCTTGCTATTGGTTTTCATACAGGGCTGAGCTCTCCCAGTGAGTTGCACAGGCTTGTTCCTTGAAGAGTCCTTCAAGAGCAGGTACAGTTGATAGATCTTCATCCATCTATTATTGGATAGGTTAATCACCCATCTGCTTGAACTGGAAAAATTCACAAGGAACTTGGGATTCAAGCTGGGAGGCACCATATAAGTCTCCAGGTTGAGCAGTCAACTAGGAAAAGGGAGCTCATCATGTAACATTAGAATTCAATGACTTAAATCCTTCTGCATTTCAGTTTATATGTTCCTATCTGCTCTACTGAATCCTGTCCTTAGTTACATAGAAAATATTGTTTGAGTATATTTGTTCCACAGAAACAAGAGGTGGTCACTGATAATCTATAAGGAGTAAGGAGACATTCTGCTGGGTGCAGAAACTCAAACTTATTAAACCCATCCATAAAAACAGAGATTTGCAATGAAAATATTAAGATTAGGATGAATGGAGAGTGAATGGACATGTCTGGGTGTGGGAGCACCAGAAGGAAAACCAGAAGCAGGGCTGTAAGAATGGCAACAGTTGATAAGACCAAGGTTCACAGATCTGCAAATTCCCAGCACTCGGACACACAGCTTCCCAGAAAACCCAGATGGAAAAAGCACGAAGACTTTAACAAAGGACAGTCTGCATTATGATAAGATGGCAGAAAGATAATGGACAGGACTGGTGTGTTAAGACACAGGGATGAGGAGCTAATGGGAATAAATCTTAATGACTCACACAAGTGGGTCAGGATGTCTCAAAAGACAACAGTCACTGTCAGTTCCTAAAACACACACCTTGGTGACATCAACTTGCTGACCATGTGCTGAGGAACCCAGAAGATAGAGGAGAAGGTAACTGACATGCCTTGTTCTCTGCCCTGGCCAGTCCCTCTGGACACGCAGCTCATTAATTATAAATAGGGAAGCATAAGTAGAATTAGTGATTTTTAATATATAAGAAAAATGTCCCATGTTGAGCTTTGCTACAGAATTCCCTGGATTCTGTGCACATGAGCACAACCTTTGGATCAGACTTCCATGGAGTCCTCTCTCCCATGAAGGCTCTGAAAATATTGAAGGTCCATTAGTTCCCTTGCCTCTGCACTTCAGCCCACAGCCAAGTTAAATGTTAAAACGAGGGATGAAACTATTCACAAAGCTAGTCTGTCTCATGAGGTGAAGCAGATATCTCATGGAGGCACAAATCACAGAAATTCTTCTTAACTGACAAATAGGCAGCTATCAAGTCTCCCGTTTTGGAGATCACTTCTGAGAATCTGGTAGTTATTCAGAGTATCCACTGTACATCTACCAGCTGTTGTTAATGATTAATGAATTTAGGGGTACTGGATGCTTTATACTTGAGAGGATATAAAATTACTCTTGGTCATTAAGTTTTAACTACTGCAAGTTTTAACCCCCTGCAAGTTTTAACTCAGTCACCATCCCTCTAATGGAAATGAAGCACTGGGACTGTAGGTAGTGACTGCCATTGGTCTCTAGCTGTTTACAAGCACTACATTCACAATTCCTCCTCTTCAATTCCCCATAAGCAAGTTAAGTGCATTTGTGTACCTAGGCTGTATTTCAGCTGAAAAGTGCTACATGCACAGGCTAATGGGAAAATAGTCCCTGAGCCTTCAAGTGTATTACCTGTGGTAAATTAATCATTTAATATAAGCATACATTTATGTAATACTTGCCTAAGAGTTGCTCTGAAATTCTCTTTGAATAATACACAATTAGATTTAAATGTTTTCCTCAGTTTTCCTTTCGTGAGCATATTTTCCAAATTTTCTCCAATAATTCATTCCATAGCTGCATTTCAACTGCTTTGTAAAATTTTACTAACTCACAAAGATATAATTTGCATAGAAATGAAATGCAGACAAAAATGCTGAAGAAAAGAGAAGGAGATTTAAACTAAGTATAGCATCACAAACAATTTCTTTCATAGGTGCTTTCCAGTGCAGTTGGAAACAGTCATTTAAAAGAATACTGTCAAAGAACATGCTGTACCAAGAAATGGTATATTATAAACTCAATTCAAACAGCCACATCTAAATTCCACATTCATATGGATTGAATGATTGACTGATTATTACTGGCATTTATTTCACAGAAAGAGGGCAGCTTAATAAAAGTGTATTATTCAGTCAATGGTGTGGTATGATGGATAAAGAGGTGAAAATCACAAACATTTAAATCCAACAAAAGGAAGAAGGCAAGGAAAGTAGTGAAAAAGAGGGATGAGAATTCATCACTAAGTGATCATCTTTTAGGCTAGGCTATTGATGGTCTACTCCAGCAACCAGACTCAGAAAATAGAATCACAGCTTGACTTTACAGTCCAAATAAGATACCACACCAGTCCTTGAAGAATCAAGCATTTTAGAAGTATCAGGTTTTTCAATCTGTACTTCAAGATTTAAAAGCAGCACATGGAAACTGAACCTGGCAAAGAACTTACAAATTACTCTTGGGAAAGAAGAATGAACTGCTCATTCTTTTCCTTTTTGCCTATTATATATCTGTCTTTGTTGATTTAATCTTGCATGGGCTTTCTAAAAGCAAATAAAATTAGAATAAACATTTGTCTTGCATATCTGGGAGCTGATGTGCACGATAGGGTATTGAATCACGTAAGTCAAGGGCAGCCTTCAAACAGAGATTTAAAATTACTTTTCTTCATATAGCAAATTCTCTGAGTTACTTAGTGAATGAATCCAGAACCTGAGCTGTGTTCCTCCAGGTGTCTGGGACCACCATCGCTGATTGGTGGTCCTGAAGATCCAGTCTCTCACCCATGAGTTCATGTCACCTGGTGTTCATAGAAGAAGTAGCCAACAGCCACAGCCATTCTCGCAGCAGGAGAGCTGAAGTATTTGGCAACCACGCTTTACATCAATCTCTCCTTTCCCATGAGTTCAGCAGCAACCTATGTGCTGAAATGCAAGCAAGCCCTTGCAAAGACCTGTCACCCCTCTTCTGCTTTTAGCTGTCCCCTTGCCTGTGTCTCTGTGAGGCCCAGAACTGAAGCGCACCAAACAATGAGGGACAAGATCTGCAAGTAACTCCCCTCCCAGCCACTCTGTGCTAGCCTGCCTGTTAGAAACACCAACAGCACCGTTTCCCACCAGCCAGTTTCAGCAGTTTCTTCCTAGGGGCTTGCTATCCTGACATATTTGCACATTTGAGATTTCTCCTGCTCTAAAAAAAAAATAAATTGAAAAGATTTATCAGAAGTCAGTCACAGGGGTAGACAGGAGTGAGAAAGCAGCTTGCTGACTTTAAAATACATGCTAGTAAGACCTTAGCATGAGGAAATACAAGATTTGGGCCACAAGTACATAGCGTTCCATTACCCAGTAAGGAAGAGACTTAGGTCAATAGGAAGAGACTTAGATCAATTGCTGAGAAACGTCTTGGTATGGAATTCATCACACATTGCTTTAACTCAATCTGCTTTTAAAACACAAACAACCTACTTCTATCTAGAACAAAAATGCATTAAACTTTTATTTTGAACAGAATTAATTTATTTTTAACCTAAGGTTTCCAGATATAAAGAAATTCTCTTACACACACAAGGCAGTTTCTGAACAGCAAGAACTGATCTCTTCCCAAACCTCAAATTATACCTAAACTATGCTGACAGATCAGAGCAATTGAATAGCCTACAAAATGCAGTTCATATAAGTCCAGGAGTTTGCACAGTTCTCAGAATTTTTCTTAAAGTGGGATGGAGAAGATTACTTTCTGCTTGCTCCAGTGCTTTCTCACACAACACTCACAGAAGGAGGTTTGGAGAACCATTTACCTCAACAATACTTTATAAATCCTTCCTAAAAATGGTGTCTTGCTAGTATAACATTCAGTTTCTACTCAGGAGACATGTTTTAATGTCAAAATAAAAAGAGATGCTAGAAAAGGCAGTATTCATCTTTGTATTTCCAGTTTCCTCAGTCTCTAGTTTTGAAAAATATACTACCATAATAAATGCTTGTAGTCAAAAAAAAAAAAAAACCAAAAACCAACCAACACAAAACAAAACAAAAAACCCCACAACACTTTGCAGGATATTTCTAATGGTGAAAGAATGAAGCTGGGAGAGATGAGGATTGGAAGAAACTGATAAAACTGGCAAACTCCATTGCTCAGGTTTGGACTTTTAACCTTAACAGTCCACAGTGCTAAAAAAGATTGGTTTGTATATACTTTCGCAAAAAAAAAAAAAAAAAACAACCTAGCAAAGAAGTCCTGAAATGTATTGCCAGTTATCTGAGTCTTTAAAATCGTCCTTTCTTTCAACATTTCCTGGATATAGGACAAATACTGGGAGTTAGCAACAAATTTCCATTATGCTTTTTTTCTTGTTAGCCTTTGCACTAGAACAAGATGCTGGATCAGATGAACTTTTAAGGTCCCTTCCAACTCGGGCTATTCTATAATTCTATTAAATGGTCATTGCATACTGATTTCTTTTCCTTAATGAATGTTGATTTGTAAATCACTGCCTTCTGTAAGTCTCCTTTCAGGTGAAAATGAATATTTAGTGCCCATTTGGTCCTTACTGGTATAGCTGTTGTATGCCTTATCCATCCATTCTCCCACAGCAGAGGAATAGCGTTCAAACTAGGTCTATTCTTCTGATTACATTCACTATCCGTTACAACCATTATAATCTTTTACATTTGCTTTTAATGACAGAAAGTGGTACAATCATGTTTGCTCTTCATTCAGGAAAAACAGAAGACGCTCTGTCTTCAAACAGATGGACCTGAAACAAAACCAGAGAAAGAAAGGTTTGAGCAGAAGCTGGCCCACGCAGCCTTACTGGGAGAATGATGTAGCAACTGCTCTAGATAAAGCACTGACTCTACTCTGTGCAAGGTCCAAAAGGGAAGTTCTTACAAACTGTATTTGCCCATCTACCTTCATTGCCCCTTGTAGCTCACCACACTCATACAACAGACTCCTTTTGCAAGCAAAGCTACATAAACTGTAGTGTTATTGCAGGACTCGAAGAAATCATAAGTTGATTTGTTTCCACATACCCAGAAGTACAGCATCTTGGTCTTTAGATTCACAGCGGTAACTTGAGACAAAAAGACACAGGCAAGGCTATGATGTTCCATACAACACAGGCAAATGGAAGCACGCCCTGAATGCATTTTTACTTAATGGAAGTTTTTAAGCCATGTGCTTAATATTATTCAGAACCTCTAAAAGTAGCATGCAACGTTCATGTTTCTCTCAGTGCTCCTTTTTTTACAGCATAACATCAGGACTTCACCGTATCCAATGTTATGCGAGTAAAAACAAAGACAGGAAGAAATCTGGCAGCTTCAGAATATTAAGTCCCTATCTATGCATATAGATTTTCAGATAACATCATGAGAAATTACATTTTATTTTCTAACAGTGGCCCACTGCAAAAAAAAGTAATTTAACGTGACATTTAATATAACTTTAACACTACTCAACTCTAGGAATTGAAAGCCATATCACAAATAGGTACATCAGGAATAACAGGACAGCAATACTTTAGAAGAAGCAGGAAACACTAGATCTTCCTGAGGCTTTCACAACAGCTGCTTTACCAGCCGCCAACACACAAACTCCTTCAGGAAAGAGTCAACTAATGACAAACCTATGCCAGAAAGGCTGGAGGACATCCAGAAGAACTAGCAGAAGGAGAAAGACTTGTCACTCTCAACATCTGTCCTTACACTACAGGACAGAAAGAAGGTAGTTTCTGCTCTTGGGCAACATTACTGGCCATCACCATCATTCTGAGTGGAGATAAGCGAGCAGCAAGCACATAGCTAGCAGGTAAGGCAAGAGCACTTTTCTCTGAGCTACTGTTCTTTCTTTGGGTCTTGGAACAAACGGGCAGGAAAGAGGGTGAAATAGCTCAACTTGTTTTAAAACACTGAGAAATTTAATAAAGATAAACAAAGCTTTCTAAAAGAGATCAACAGATCAGAAGCAGGTACAATTTTAACATAAGTATTATAGCCAAAACTGGAGGCCCTATGCTTGTGCATATGGAGGCAAGGCCTGTTGCTCATGGCCTAGGAATCAGAACTTGAGTATTTGCTGTATTTTTGCAACTTGTCTTCCTTAAAATTGTTTCAGCTCTTACTGAGGCCTTGACAATATTGCCAGTTATGAATGACTTAGCAGGTCTTTAAGATCTGTTTCTCTCTAATAAAGACAGATCCTGAGAAATTACGAGCAGAATTCTCTGCCCACCCAAACCATCAGGAATAAAACGGAGCAAAAGCCATTTCCAGACATGAGACTAATGCATCCTGTTTGACAAAGAAAGAAGCACCAGCTACAGATTCCTGAGAGAACGGATGTTTCAGTATATTAAATGATCTAATTTTAAACATGAGATCCACTGCATAGCTACGGGTCTCTTCTCTCTCCTACCCACCCACCTTTCTAGACACCCAAGTTTGGCATGTTCCACACTGAGGGTTTCTCTCTGCCATCCATTCTATAACACTCCACACCTGGGCTGCCCTTTTAATTGATAATGTAATTATCAGCATAGTCATATTACTTCACACTAAGCATTTTCAACCGTTTATCACAATGTTGATCTTTATTTTAAATATAAATCAGGCAATCATTTGTGTCTTTTATGTTCTTTGTATTTATTCAAGAATATTTAACTGTAGACAAAAGGTGACTTATTCATTATTCATCCTGAACAAGGCAAGTATGGCAATTTGAAAAGCCTGACATTTGAGCTTTTTGCCAACACTAGCAAAATTATATCCTTCCCATTGTAAATCAATGAAGTAGAATCATTGTGCACAAAAGAATTAAATTGCCTTGTCACTTTAATAAGGCCACCTTATATACAACCTTCAGCCAATGCCATTGTGCAGAAAAAGGGTGCATCCTTTGCCTCAGCTGCCTCAGATCTCAGTAGGCTTTCCAATTAAATGAACATCCTCTTAGTCTTCCACTCCACTCCACTCTTTCTCTTTTTTGAGAGGCGATGTCAGAATGTCATAGGCATAACTTGATATCAGTGGCATGCACGCATCAATGTGAATTAACTTCCTCCAACTCCTGCTTTCTTTTGGCAGCCTTTTTAACTTGTTTGTCAATTCCAAAATGATAGAACTCCAAGAAAGGGGATTTTTTTGTTGGTGTTATTTACTGGGCTTGATAAAAGCTGCAAATAGCTATCCGCAAAACAAGAAAACTAGACAAATGTGAGAATCCTTTGCTGGCAAGGCAGATAATGTAAAACGACAAAGAAACAACTTGTCCAATCAAGCGGAACACAAGTGCCATACGCCAGAAAGAGAGCAACTTTCTGTGTTCTCACTTCACAGGCTAGGACCCTATTATTACAATCAGACCTGATTTTTCCCATCTAACAAACGCCCCTTGGATGCTCTGAGAGTAGAAACCTTTAACCAGCCATTTCCAGGCATTTCAACGACCATCCAGAACAGCTATTTCATAATTTAATAACAAAAGGCTCTCTGTAATAGTCATACGCTTGCCCCTTCTTTTCAGGCATAGCATGCAGAGGTTAAAAGAGCAACTTCAGCCTGGATTTTTCTCAGAATCAGAGAAACAAAAACAACGAAACAAAGCTGGGTACACCAGCAGCCAAAACACAGCATTATGAGCGATTCTTGGTATTTCAAAACATCCTCAAAAGTCTGTAGCTTTACAATTGTTTTGGAGTCTCAATATTTTGTCCTGTTTTGATAGTTAACTGAAAAGTAAAGAAAAAGCCCATGTAAGTATACAGAAACAGCAACAATATTCTTGATGTCGTTAACATTTTGTGTTTAGTCAGAAAATGTTAATAACAACTGACCTTTTTCTGAAGGATATTTTAAGGAGACCAAGCAATTTTCTGTAATGTGGTTACCATAGTGATTGGCCCTCTAAAAAGACCAGGAAAAAAAAGAAAAAGAAAAAGATGTACATCTGTAATCAACCAGCTACTGCAATAACAAATGGTCTGATAAAGCAACACTTTGAGTTTAATTCCAAGCCGGAAAGATACTGGCTTTTGAAGTTAAGTATAAAAGAAACTATTTATGGGTGGAAAATAGGTCCTCTGGTAACTATTACAGAACATTTGTGATGACTCAGAAGGGATTTTCCTTGAAAAATACATTAGTGCACAATAGATCAATTTTGTTCTTAGAAACTACTTCATCATCTGTACTGTACTGAGTCATTCAGAAGAAGAGCTCAGCAAGCACCCGGGAGTGGCAAATACGAACTTCGCCTCCCCCACCCACTGTCTCTTGCCTTTCCTGGAACATACCTGGAAAATAAGCAGTTAAAAGAAGTGCTACAGTTTTAAACATTTTTGTAACTAGACTTAAAACTAGCACCTCAAATATTTCAGCCTACCTGTCTAGGTAAGGTTGATCTGTTTAAGGACAGAAACTTCCAATCACCCATTACAGAACATTTAATTTCACAGAACATGTAATTTCACATTTAAATCCAAAATCAGAGTTTTATAACTTCAACCACCTTCTTAATTCTCTTCACTGCTGCCTGACTCTTGACAAAGACCATGGACCACATTTTCCATTTTCCACACTAAAGTTACCTGGAAGCCTAATGTGGCAAGCCTGCCCTTACTCAGAGAAGTCCTTGCCATGGTAAGATGCTGCAGCCTGAAACCATGCAATGCCTAAAACCAGACAACCCTCCCTTCGTAACCTTCCAGGCTTGGGACATATCTAACAAACCCCAGCATAGCACTGCTGAATATTAGGTGTGTCATGGTTTATGGTGACTTTTTGTTCTGTTTTAAAGCATCTTTAGCCAAATCATAAAACCTTCTTCTAATTGTTAACAGTACAGCACAGGATAATAAACACAGCATAGCAACTCACCTTCATGGACAGGTGTTGGGTAGCTCTCAGCTGGGATATCCCAGAGCAACGGAATGAAAAGAAATTTTAGGAAATCAATTCAACTCTTCCCTATATTCAGTTGTGAGCTTTTCTTGGGATACTCGTTGGTCTGGGTCTCCTCTTGATACACCCAGAAGTATGTTCTTCTCTCTTGGTCTGGAACACCTGGAAGTGCCATGCCCACATCTCTGCTGGCCAACTCCAGCTTCCTTTATAACCAAGGCAGACAGGCACGTACATGGAGCAATTTACCTGACTAAAATTAGTCTGAGATTCAATCAGTTAGGTTATAAATCTTCCCTGCACACCAGGTTAACTAGACTGTTGTTTACAGTGCTTTTGCCTCCCTTGGTCATGTGGATCATCTCTCTTACTAGCAGTTCTTGATCCTCAAATAGGTCTCATTGTCATAAAAAAACCAAATTTCTGTTGTATGTACCAGCTGCAGAACTGGAAGATTTAGAAAGACAGGCTGAGAAAATTGGGACTGTTCAGCCTGGATGAGAGAAGCTGCATGGAGACCTCATGGCAGCCTTTGAGTATCTGAAGGGGGCCTACAAGAACGCTGGAGAGAGACTCTTCATTAGGGACTGTAGTGGTAGGACAAGGGGTAATGGGTTTAACCTTAAGCAGGTGAAGATCAGGTTAGATAAAAGGAAGAAGTTCTGTACTGTGAGGGGAGGGTCAGGCACTGGAACAGGCTGCCCAAAGAAATGGTGAATGCTCCATCCCTGGCAGTGCTCAAGGCCAGGTTGGACAAAGCCTTGGGGGACACGGTCTTGTGTGAGGTGTCCCTGCCCGTGGCAGGGGAGTTTGAACTTGATGGTCCTTTCCAACCCAAACCATTCTATAATGCAGAAATAGCTAGATCTGAGCTGGTTCCTCTTTTGAAGGAAACAAGGACCAGCATAATCTTTCTTTCAGACCTGTTGCTAAAAAAGCCCTCCTTTTGTGGATGCTTTTATATTAGGGAAAAATTGATATATTCTTTTTCCATACTACTGCTGATTCCATCCTTACCATCTTGAAGTGTTTTGCTTAGATTGTCTAGATAACAAATTGCATCATCCAGATGTGATGTCACTCTACAGAAAAGCATTCTGGGTAGACAGATACTGGGCAACATTTAGTTTAGGAATGTAAGAAATTAAAAAAACCTGATTTCTAGTGCTAATAAATATTTGTGGCTTTGGACATACTAAAAAAAAGTCTCTCTATTGATATATCATCCTAAGTTTATGGACCATGAGTTTCCTAAATAAATAAAACTATGAAACCTTGAAATTCATTAGGCAGGCAAGCAGTGTGACTGACATGTCAGCTCATTAATACAAGTTAGTGTTTTAACAGCAATCACATTACTTTCTTTTCCACATATCATTTAACTGACTTCAAAAACAACAATTTTTTTGATAAATGTTCGAAGTCTATATATCATGCAGCCAATGTTGCCATATTAGTTTAACTTTGATACTACTCTACATTTTTCTGGATAATTTGATTATTACAATGTCAAAATATGTTTGATGAATGCATATAATTGGAAAGACAGCTAAGATCTGCTTCTGTGAAATGAATATTGATTATGGATTTATGATTGACCACAAAACAAGTCCCAGTAATATTTTTTAATTCCTGGAGAAACACTTTGCCCCAAAATACCATGTTATTCATTTTCTATGGGAGCTCTTCAAAGACAGGCATTGCAAGCAACATTTTATAGGTACTGTTGGGCAGAACCTAAAAGGAAGAAGACTTTCAAAAGTAAAACTTCTGTCTGTAAGGACAAAGTTGAAATCAATCAATGCAGATGGAGTAGCTTCCTTAGAGTTCTACTGAAGGGGCAAGAAACCTTTTCTAGAAATGCTTGAATTTACAACATTTACAACATCTTACCATGCACTCATCCTGTAATAACCCTAAACAACCTTCAATTCTCCCAGTCATTGCCCGAGCATTTGTATTCTGCAGTATTCAAGAAGGGTTTATTTTTAGGTCAGTATCAACCATCACCTGTTGTTCCATCTTCACAGTCTCTCCACCACTACTCCAGGCCAACTGTGAGTAGACAACACAGTCCTGAGGTCAGGCTCATGCAGCCAGCCCTTCAAAACACATTAGCTTCTCTTAGCATTGCTCTAACTGCAGCCACCTCAGGGGAAACAGGGGAGATTCAGTTCCAGACCAAAATGGGTGAGTACAGATGTCCATGTGTGATGCACCTCTAAGATCCCTTTGCAGTCAACTGAGATCTAGTCCTAACTACTTACCCCAAAAATAGTTGCCAAAGTATGGGTAACAGATTGTGGCCCAAAGTAGAGCTTAGGCAGCACTGAACTGACTTCATAGCAACATGGTTAGGGATGGGTCTGGGATGTCTGTGTTAAGGGATACAAAGAGTTTGAGTAATTTGTTCACCCACAGAAGCATACTGCCATTTGAGGCATGTCTGAAGCATCTGTACAGAGCAGCAGATAGAACATGACCTGCAGGCGACTCATTTCCTTCTGTCCGATTTTGAACTGGAGGTCAGCAAGGATGTAGAGGCATCTGAGTTAGGCCTTGTGTTGGTTACGCTCCAGTGATGAGACTGGGAACTTGGACAGCAAGCTTACATAGCAAAATCTGTTTGAACATGGAGCAAGCCTTGCCTTTGAGCTCAGGAGGTGCAGCATGCAGACACAGGATGCCATGGAAGCAAGGAAGGGACAAGTGACAGGCTAATATTTAGGGAGACAGCGTGAGGTCAATTCCTGCTTTATAGCAACACCAAATTTACAGACAAGGGATTGGTGTAAGGAGAAAAGTCTGGGGGTCACAGACAGTAAAAGTTACAACTGTTGGCAGTAAAAATTATGTTCAAGGCAAGGAGAGTACTGGGCCCCCAGAAGTAGCAGAGTTATTTTTCTAGGAGGAGCCTGGTCTCTGAAGCAGGCTCTTAAACCTAATCTCTCTTCAACAGCCTTGTCAGGAATGAAGAGTCATCTCACATGAAAATTATTTACAAGTCAGAAATGTAAAGAGCTTCTGCAGTGGTTCATAGAATGAAAAGAAAATACACAGGAGAAAGATACACCTTGAACTCCTAATATTTATAGAGTATAATATGTACAATGCGTAGGAAAACTGAAAATGAGAGTATGAACAAAAAGGAAGATAAAAGCAGCCCTTTTACGACATCAGTTTACGGGGTTTTAATTTAGCCTGTGTCTGTCAAATAAGGAGGAAAAAATTTTCCATTTGCCTCCAATGCTCACCAAAAAAAAAAAAACCAACCCAGAATGAGAGCCTTTTATTATTTTTTACGAAGGTGAGTGTCATTAATTATTATTGCAGATCTTCAGGCTCATTACAGAAAAAGATAAAAAGATAATTCCTGAAAGAAGTCAGGAGCTTTTTTGTTCATTTGTGTTGCAAAAGGAAAATGAGGAGGCAGGAAGAACCTTCAGGAGATGAGAAGACTGCCAGCACAGGGTGCAGCATGGGAATCGGCACCAAAAAATTCACCCTACCCCAGACCCACATCTGAGTGTGCAAGAAGCACAAAATCCTACTTCAGAATAAGACTGTGTGCTGGTTTTGGCTGGAACAGAGTTACTTTTCTTCATAGTAGCTAACATGGGGCTATGTTTCAGATTTGCACTGGAAACAGCACTGATAACACAGAGATGTTTAAGCTCTTGCTGAACAGTGATTGCACAGAGTCAAGGCCTTTTCTACTCCTTGTACCACCCCATCAATGAACAAGCTGGGGGTGCACAAGAGGTTGGGAGGGGAGACAGCCAGGACAGCTGATCTCAACTGACCAGAGGGGTACCCCAGACCGTGTGGCATCATGTTCAGTATATATAACTGGGGGAAGAAGAAGGAATCGGGGGATGTTCAGGCTGATGGTGTCCGTCTTCACAAGTCACTGTTACATGTGATGGAGCCCTGCTGTTTTGTTTTGCTTGTGTGCACGGCTTTTGCTTTACCTATTAAACTGTCTCTATCTCAACCCACGAGTTTTCTCACTTTTACTCTTCCGATTCTCTCCCCCATCCCACCAGGGAGGGGAGTGAGCAAGTGGTTGTGTGGGGCTGAGCTGCCAGCTGGGGTTAAACCATAACAGAGTAGAATCATAGTTAAGATTGGAAAGGACCTTGAGATCATCACGTTCCAACCCCCCTGCCACAGGCAGGGATACCTCACACTAAGCCATGTCACTCAAGACTCCATCCAACCCGGTATTGAATACTGCCAGGGATGGAGCATTCACAAATTCTTTGTGCAACCTGTTCCAGTGCCTCACCACCATCACAGTAAAGAACTTCTTTATATCTAACCTAAAATTCCCATTCTAACCCGTTACCCCTTATCCTGTCACTATAGTCCCTAATGAAGAGTCCCTCCCCAGCATCCTTATAGGCCCCCTTAAGACAGTGGAAGGCTGCTATGAGGTCTCCATGCAGCCTTCTCTTCTCCAGGCTGAACAGCCCCAACTTTCTCAGCCTGTCTTCATACAGGAGATGCTCCAGTCCCCTGATCACCCTCGTGGCCCTCCTCTGGACTTGTTCCAACAGTTCCATGTCCTTTTCGTGTTAAGGACACCAGAACTGTACACAATAAACTGTAGCGATAGGACAACAGGTAATGGGTTAAAACTTAAAACAGGGGAAGTTCGGGTTAGACATAAGGAAGAAGTTCTTCACTGTGAGGGGGATGAGGCACTGGAGCAGGTTGGCCAAAGAAGTGGCAAATGCTCCATCCCTGGCAGTGTTCAAGGCCAGGTTGGACAGAGCCTTAAGCAACACATGGTCTAGTGTGAGGGGGCTGGAACTTGATGATTTTAACATCCTTTGCAACCCTAACCATTCTATGGTTCTATGACTACATCCTTTTAGTTTAAACTGCATCATGCTATTTAATTATATAGCTAATGCTTCTGAAGTGGCACACAGTTCATTTATTAATGCCACAAGCAACCTGGGGACAGAAATATAACAAGATTTTCCTCTCTGAAACTTTCGAGTGTTTGTCAATTCTTTCTTTGTCCTCGTAAATCATAAAGAAAACTCAGAGGCAGTCTCCATTTTATCTTAATAGGAGGGAGTTGAGGGAAGGAGAATCCAAAAAAGCAATGGGAGGAAGGCTGCAATAGTTTGACAGACCCCCCCCTCCCCCCGACCCTATGATGCATCTGAAAAGAACCAAAGCCCTACTTTAGATCAAGTCATCTCTCTCAAACATTGACAGTTAACATCACTACTTGTGTTTGTTTCAAACAAATGGAGAAAGCAGATAAAAAGTGTTCTTACCCAATTCATAGAGATGACCACCTACATTAACTAATGCAATAAAATGAAGATCTACTTTTTCATCTATACTTGGTGCCTGCAAGACAAAACAAAATAAAAATAAATTGCTTTCACTAAAACTCTTATCACAATAAGATTAATGTAAACCTATCATCACAATATGCAAAACACCAGGGCAAGACAACAAGTGAGAAGCACATTCTGGATTTACACAGAATGGCAGAAATCACACTGCAGAACATTTTGGAATATAAAGAAGCTCTCTGCAATCCACAGCTAAAGTATCTGGAAGTATTTCCAATTGTAGCTCTACATAAAAGCTTTATTTTTCATTAATGAATTAGAAGTATTAACAACTCAAATACATTAACATTAAAAATAGATTTTCATATAAATAGCAACTCCTTCATTAAATCATCTCCCATAACAAAGCGACGCAGGGCTGAATTATGAACCTGTAGTATTTTAAACCCAAAAATATTCACTTGGTCAAATTATTCTTTTCCTCATATGGTAAGTCACACATAGTATAGTTACTGTTCCCTCTTCACAGGCAGTCAAAAGAAACAGTTTACACAGCTTAGGTACAGAGGAAGGAAAATAACTAGAGGTTTCTAGACTGAAATTTCAAAGTGGCATTACAGCCATCATACCAAGAACGGGCACAAGTGCAGAGACATGACATAAAGAATGGTTACACTTAATAAAGAGCTATCTAGCCCAGTACTATGTTGCTAACTACAGCAAGCAAAAGCTTCTTCAGAAGAAACATCACCACTGTCGTGTTTGACAGAAATTGATGGTTTATTTCCTCATCAATCTTTCCAGTCTGCAGCTGAGCCTCAAGCCACAATTTAACAAGATAATGTTTGAGGGAATGGAAAAAGCACGTCAGTTTTTCTTAAATTATCAAGAATCTGACTCCTGTGACAATATATTTCATGCAATTTTTTTTTATCTTGTAATTACTGTTAGCCTTATGGGAATTTCCTGAAGCACCCCAAAAAACTAAGAATTTGCCAGAAACAGATTAAAATGAGTTGTAGAACCTTATAGTCATACCATGTTTTCAAGAATGGATTAAAAGATTCCTTTGTTCTTATGGTCATGAGAAAAGACTTCAAAAGATGGTCTGAACTGAAGACACATAGCAAACAACCAGACCACAATATAGCAAAAGACAAGAAGTCACCATAAGCCCCCTTCAATACATCAAGAATGCCAAAGAACAGAGTGTTACAGTAAGCCAAGAGCTTACTGAAATTCTCTGTAGCAAGCTCAAAAATGAGAGAGAAAGAAGAACAAAAACCCCACCAAACCTCCCATCATCCTCATTTGAGATGCATCTCCATGACCAGTTAAAGTACGACAAGTGCAAATACCCTGTTTTATCTCTGTTTCAGAGGGCCTAGAGCCGAGAAAGTGCATTCTGGCCTCCAAGGAGGAGGCAGATATCAACAGGATAAGAGGACCTTTCCACCAAAACTCCGAAGAGACTTTGCCCTATGGCATAAGCGAATTGCATCTGAAAATTTCGTATTACAGAAGGCTTAACAGAACTAGGGCTTAGAAAAAAACAAGTAGACCAAGCAGCTTCAAGAGTTTGGCTACTCTAGTTGTAAACTTCCAAAGACCACAGGTTTCCATAACCTCCAGAAAATCACATGACAGTAGCTGACAATCAATGGTACCTTGTTATTTGCATCAATCAACAAAGTTTTTAAAAGGCATCTAAAGTGTGGTGCCACAGAAGTGTGCAGTTGAGCATAACTGAGAGTCCTTGTCACATCCCACATTGCCACCTAATTCCTTTTGTAAGTTTCATTTCATGGCTGGTCATTTATAAATTAAATGTAACAACTGGGCTCAAGGAATTTCAGGGCTAGGGGAAAGACCGCTGCTAGTTAGTCTCACTTTAGGAAGAAAATGGCTTTGAACATATGCTACCTGGGCTCAAACTGTCATTAACTAGAAGAGCTCAAAATACCACTATTTCAGAGAACTTCAAGATGGGGTAAATGCTCCGTCCCTGGGAGTCTTCCAGGCCACATTGGACAG
>JBCJKH010023217.1:0-16377 GCA_039877255.1 Loriculus beryllinus | reverse complement strand
CTGTGGCTGCCCCATCCCTGGCAGTGTTCAAGGCCAGGTTGGACACAGGGGCTTGGAGCAAGCTGCTCCAGTGGAATTGGTCCCTGCCCTTGGCAGGGGCTGGAGCTGGATGAGCTTTAAGGTCGCTTCCAACACAAATCAGGCTGGGATTCTGTGACCCTGGCGTGAGTAGCAAAACCCTGGCTCTGTTGTTTTTGAGGCAAGGGACAGGCAGGAGATGTGTGCCTCAGTTTCCCTATCAACTAGGCGGCTCAGTGCTCCAGGCTTTGTGTCCAGAGCTGTTGGTAACCCACATGAATGGGGCTGGGGGATGCATCCAGGGAGTCCCAAGGTGGACATTTGCCTAGTGCAGGGTCTCTGCTCATCCCCTGCTGCTGATGGTGCTGGTGCTGCCACTCAGGTAGGTCCTGGTTGGGAGCTGGTAGTGAGAGGTGGGGACAAGGAGGACAGTGGTGGCTCCCACAGGCTGGGGCATGTCAGGAATTCCTCAATTAAAGGGCATTTTTGGGCCAGAAATCACCAATATTGTCCAAACCTAAATGTCCCAGGGACAGGGTCATCCCTCGTAGATTTTCTAGCTGAGAAAAGGGAAGAAGAGAAAGCAGGAAACAATCAGAGCTCTCTGAGTTGGCATTTCCTGAGCCCAGTGCCGTGTTGTTTTAATTTGGGTGTGCGTGAGGCAGACATGACTTTCCATCCTGCACCGGCATGTCGTGTAACTCCCTAACAACCGCCGGCAGAGCAAACTGCTTGGAAAGGGTTGAGACGGAGCAGTTGGAGCCACAGCAACCCAACAGCGCTGTCACGGGGGGGAGGCTGGGTTTGGGGCTTGCCTTGGCATTGCCAAAGGGGTTTTGTGATTTCTACTTATGCAGGATGGGAAAGGCTTTCCCCATCTTTGTCCATTCCAGCTGGGTTTTGGGTGGTCCCTCTGGGTTGGATCTGTCCCTGTCCTATTGCAGACACCCCAAACCCCACCAGGAGCCTTGGGAACCAAATGGCAAGAGCCCAGTGCCCCTTCCATGTCCCCAGACAAGCAGGCATGGGTTTGCCCATCCTTTGACGGCCATGGGGAGGGGATAGGGGCACGCGTGGGAGGGTGGTAACAGGCACTGGGAGCGCAGGCAATGGGGTGATGGGGCCCTGCGTCAGCAGCGAGGCCCAGCCTGGTGTGCTGCCGGCTGCACCCTGCTGAGTCAGCAGTATGGGTAGGGAGGCAGTTGGCCCTGGGACATGTCAGTTACCCCTGAGGCATTTCAGTTGGTCCTAAAGCATTCTGGTGACTCTGAGGCATTTCTGGGGTGTTTTGGTTACCCCTGGGGTGTTTTGGTTACCCCTTGGGTGTTCTGGTTAGCCCTGGGGTGTTTTGGTTAGCCCTGGGGTGTTTCGGTTAGCCCTGGGGCATTGTGGCATGAGCAGGGAATGGGCTGGGTGGGAACGGCGCTGTGTGATGTGTGGGATGTGCCATGACAGCAGCATGGTGGCTGTGCTGGCACTGCATGGCTGTCTCCAGGGTCCTGTCCTTGCTGTGGGTGTCTGTCTAGCTGCATTTGAAGGTGGGAGTACCTGGGGGTTTAGGAACACTCACCTGTTCTGGCTGGGAGGCAGGGACAAGCGCTGCCTGCCCTGTACCGCGTGTGCCCCTCACCCTGCACTTGTTCTTAGAGCCGGAGGGGGGGATCATCCATGGATCAGTTGTGGACGGCAACCAGAGCGGGGGCAAGCGGCGTCCCTGTCCCTGTGGCACCCACCCGGACACGCTTTGGATCGCTGGCATCCAAGGAGGAAGGGCATGAACGGGAGCGGGACACGGGGCAGCGGCTGACCCCGGTGACCGGATGCTCCCCTCCAGGGCCGGCAGCGCTGCGGGGGGGCAGGACTGGGCAGGACAGGCAGGACACGCAGGGCGGGCAGCGCGGGCTGCCTGCTCAGACCTACGCAGCACCGCCACCTGCCGTCCGCCCTGCCCGGACACGCTGCCTGCTCCTGCTGCCTGTTCCTGCCTGCACCTGCTGCCTGTTCCTGCCTGCACCTGCTGCCTGCTGCCCCTGTCATCTCCTGCCTCCATCCATGTGCAGGCAGGAGCAGGCCGGTACTGCCTGTCCGCACCGGCCCCCCGAGCTCTCAGCTCCCGGGCTGGGGTCGGGTGAGCCCCGCACGCCGGGGCTCGGGTACGGGCAGGGGTGTGATTCATGCGGGGCGGACCTGAGCGCCCGGAGCGCAGCAGGGACGGTGAATCAGTGCAGGAGCACGGCGGGGCTGGGAGCTGTGGGGCATGGGAGGGAGGACAGGGCAGGAGGAGAGAGCAGCCCCCGGGTTGCTGCACAGGCGGCTCCTAGCGCTCGTTTCTGCCCCAGCCTGTGCTGACATCAGACCATGGGCTCTGCTCCCAGCCCCAAAGGAACAGCCAGGACAGAGTCAGTCGGGAGCTGAGACCTTTATTGACCCCAGGGCAGCGAGGTGCAGGGTGGCAGCAATGTGCACGGGCCATCTGCACACCAGCCCCATCCTCTTGCAGTGAGGATGTCAGCAGGGACATCCATCATTCTCCAGTGTGGGGCAGCTGGGGCTGCCTGTGCTGGGTTGCCCACCTCCCCATAGTTGGGGTAGCCATGCCCCCCTCCCGCTTGCAGCCCCCCATGTGGCCCCATACCTGGGTGGATGTCTCTTCCGCAGGCTGTGGCTCCCCATGGGATGGGCCTTCTGCAGCCGCCGAGCCATGGCCCCAAGAACAGTATTTCCAGGAATCCCCAATGTAGCACCCAAGGGATTCCTGGGAAAACTGGACCTTGAGGGCACGGCGACCCGGCCTCTGGGCCAGCCCCACACATCCTCACTGCTGGCTGATGGGGGATGCTGCTGCCACATCCCCGCTGTGCCCCTCACACACGAGGCTCTCACATTCCTCTGCAATCCCTCCCACTGGTGCCCAGCGCCAGGCCAGGGTCCTGAGCAGACACGGGGTTCAGCTCTCCTCACATCACATCCTCACATGCTGTGGGGCCCCAGGGTGCACAGTTCCTCCCTTCCCGAGCTACAGTGCTTCATCTCAGACTCCCAATTGACCAGAGATGCAGCACTGCACCTTGGGCTGGGAGACATGGAGGAACCCGTGGTCATCCTTGCTGCGGCTGGCATGTGTCCATGGCTCATCCCATAGGAACGCTGGCTGGCTGGCTGCAGGCAGAGAAATGTTGTCCCCAACCCCAGAGCCGTGTGTCTGCACCCTCCATGCGCAGCCCCAGCACCTTGGCAGGGCAGACCTGAACTTGGTAGCTCTGCTCTGCAGGGACAGACAGGGATAGTGACAGAAAGTGGGGGAGCCTGCCCCTAAATCCATGTGTCTCCCCCCGAGAGTTAGTGAGGAGCTGGGCAAGAGGGTGAGGGTGATGGAAGTGCCCCCAGGGCTGCCACTCAGAAGGGCCAGGGCACCCCAGGACGGTGTGGGGCCATGTGTATCACACAGTGCATCCCTCCCTCCCCTCTGCCCCTTCTCTGCCCCCTGCCCCTTCCCTGCCCCAGGGGATGAGGAGCATATGAAAGCTCCTGCTGTCCCTCCAGCCCTTGTCCCTGTCTCAGTCCCCATCAGGGCAGAGCCTGCAGCTGGCAGGCACCTCTGCTTCCCACCCCCATCCATTCGCAGGGTGGCAGGGCTGAGCCCAGCCCTTCCCACGGGCAGGGATGAGAGGCTGTGGGATGAATGCTCCCTGGACCTTCACCCTCAGGTCTGAAGAGGCTTCAGCCCATCCGGACCCAAGGGCAAGGATCCAGGGGGAAGAGAGGGAGGATGGAGGGAGCGGCCGAGTCCAAAAATGCCTTTTTCAGGCGAACACTAACATCCTGAGCAGAGCCGGAACGTGATAAACAGAGCATCTATCAGAGCGGGGCCCGCGCTCCGGCAGCCTGACGAGAAGCAGATGCTGCGTCTCCACTGAGCCCCTGCATCCGGCACCGGCCCCCGGCCGGGTGCACCCAGCTGCAAACTGGGGCAGAAGCCACCCCATGCAACGGGCTGGGCTCCCCATGTGCTGCCCCTGGTTCTTGGCAGGAAAAAGTGGGGAGAAGACCCCCACAGTGCCCCAAGTTGGTGGCATCCATCGGTTGGGAATGAGGTTTAGGAGCAGCCTTGGCCAGCGTGGGGTTATCCCCATACCAGCCCTGAGCTCTGGCCAAGGGTGGGAACAGCCACAGGGACCCAGCACCAGGGGAGGTGCTGCAGGGACCCTCCTGCCACCACGTGCCATCGCAGAGCCTCTGCCCCACTGCTGGCCCTGCCGGGCAGCGCCCCAGCCCCACACACACCCCAAGGAAGCGACCATGCTGCTGTCAGCAAGGAGCGATGTGCTGGGAGCCAGCCCCACTTTGCGCAGTGGGGCAGTGGGGACAGGGGCAGGGTCCTCCACAGCTGTGCCCATGCTGGCAGCTGCTGCCCTGTTGGCTCTGCCCATCTCTCACCGCTGGCCATGCTCCTGGGGCTGAGCAGTCATCATGTGCCTTCAGCAGCTCCCATGTCCCCGGGGACACCCACAGCTGAGCCTGTAAGACAGGGGTGGCAATCAGCATGGTGGGGCAGGGGGAGTGTGGGCTGCAGTGGAGCTCTTGGATCCCTTCTCGGGCAGCAGCTATGGGGACAGCAACGCCAACAGCTCCATTCACGCAAGAAACCCCACGACAGTCACTCACAAGCCTCCCTTTGGCTGCTCAAAGCCATGTGTATGGGGGACACATTCCCCTCTCCTGGTGGTAGCTGCAGGTCACCCTGCAGGAGCCCTGCAGCGGGCCCTGGGGATGGCCCCTGTCCTCCCTCTGTCAGCATCCTGGCCTTGGTGGGAAAGGACAGGACAGAGCCTTCTCTGCCCCCACAGCCCTCAGCTCCATCCCCAGGGAGATGGTGGTGGGGAAGAAATGCCGGGAAGGGCTGCAGGAATGCGCTGGGCTGAGCATCCCGCCGGGATGGAGGGAAAACATCTGCAGGGCTCAGCCACCGCTGCCACGGAGGAGATTTTGGGGAGAAAGAGGTACCCCATCCTCCCTTCGATGTCCACAGTGCATGCCCCCAGGATGTGGTGGAAAAGCCAGTGCTTCAGGGCCTGCCCTTTCACCCCATCTCTGCTCTTGGTTTTGTCCTGGTTTCCCAAAGAAAGGAGGCTGCCACCACCACCATGCCACACAGCCACCACGCTCTGCTCCCCAGCACTCGTGTTGTTGCTGGAGGACCTCCGTGTTGGGACACACCAGTGTGTCCCAAGCTGTGTCTGCCAGGACAGCTACAGCCCCGGGTTGCTTGTCCCCTCGCTCGCATCCTGCTCACACTCCCCATAGCTCCAGAAGAAGACACCGGGATACCAAATGGCTGGACTCGAGGTCCTGCCGATGCTGTGGGGACCACCAAACGCCACCGCATCTCCCGGCAGAGGCTGCCGGGGCACAGCAGCACCGTGCCCCGGCTCCTTCCTGCTCACACCAGCACCGCTGGCGCTGCCTTGCCCCTGCCCGCTGCTCACCTCCAGCCTCCTGCTCTGCTCAGCGCTTCCCCGATGGGTGCTCGGTGGCCGTGAGCTGCCTGCCCGGCGGCGCGGGGCTGAGTCAGAGCTCGGCCCTCCCCGCGGTTACAACACAGCGCCCTTTCCCCTCTCCAGGCAGGCCGGGGCCGCAGGAAATGTCCCTTTAACAGCAGTTGGGATTTGTTTCCTCCTTCAAATTCCCAGCCCCATGAGGCCAGCTGGGAGGCCAGGCCCCAGCTTTTGAGGGAAGCTTGAACCCTCTGGCTCTGCCCCGCTCTCTGGAGGAAGGAGGAAGGCACTGAGTGGTGCTCAGCCCCATGCGTGCACTCTTTCTGCTCCTCCTGGTCCCAAAAAGCTCCGTCATTGCCCCAGAGGAGCTTTGACCCAGCCTGGCTATCCGCTACCCAAGCAGCCCTGATGCCACCTCCCGCTGGCTGCGGGACTCATTGCTGGGTGACACCAGCAAGGTGAATCCTGCCCAAGGACCCCTCCACCAGTTGCCTTCTCCTGGGTGATGGAGGGCAACATGCTCGTACTGGAAGGACTCACTTCACTATAGAAACCTAAGGGACTGACCCCAGGGCAGATTCTGCTGCCTGTTGGATGTCCCTCACGGGCAGCGGTCACACAGGGATGCTGCTCAGTGTCCCTTGGCAGCACACACTGGTGCAGGACAGCTCCCATGCCCCTTCCCAGTGGGACCTTCCAGCTCTCCCAGCATCTTCATCCTGATCCTTATGCAGCCTCCGCAGAGGAGCGGTACCTCCTGTCTCCCTTCCTCCCTCCCTCCCTCACCAGCGCTGGTATTAAATCAAAGGTTTATGAGAAAGTGGAGGGGCCAAGGGAGATCCTAATCTGGTGGCAGGCTGATTAACCCCGGGTTCAAGCTGAGGTCCTGATGCTGGGCTATAAATAGCTCTGCCTTCCCTTTCCCATCCTCCCACCGGCCGTGGCGTTCCAACCCTTTTATGGTCAAAAAGGCAGATTTGGAGACCGGGCGGCCCCCATCTCCCATGCTGGGGACGAGCCAAGGGGGCCCAGGGGGATGGTGCTCCTTGATGGTCTGTGCTGGGATAAATTATAGTGCCAAGAAGAAAGGAGCAGGTTTGGGGGGCTTGGAGCAGGGATGGGTGCGGAGGGGAGAGCGCATCTGGTTTGTGCTCATTCCCCCCGGGGCAGGCGGCCGCTCTCCTGGTGTGGAGTGAGGGAGAAATCACCTAATTTGGTGCCTATGAGGAGAGCTGGGCTTGAGATACAAGGTGGGGATGGCAGGAGGGAGCCCAGGGACAGACGAGGCCTCTGCCACCTCCAGGCTACAAACCAGGTTGACATCAACCCAGGGCAGGGGACCAGTGATGCTCGTCCTGTGTTACCACACAGAGTCCAATGGTTCCTGCAAAGCCGCTGGTGCCGTGAGGCTGAAACCCTCCTGCAGCACCAGAGCCTGGTTTGGGGGTGAGAAAGAGCCTCCGGAGGAGCAGAAAACAGCGTGGCTAAGGAAGAGCCAAGAGACAGCAGTGCGGCCATCGCCTTTCCCACGGCCGCAGCCCTTCCCCGCTGCCCCCAGCCCACCAGCAGCCATGTCCCCATCCTTAGATGGTTTCCTCCCCCTCCATGGGGCAGCGCAGCTCTGGGCCCCCTCCCCAGCCCACCACTGAAGGTGTTTTGAGCCCAAAAGCTGATGTCTGGTGTCCCGGTGCCGGCCCCAGGGCACGCGGAGCGTGGGAGCGGGTCCCAGCACCAGCCCTCCCGCTCTGTTTACACGTCACATTCCCGGTCCAGAGGAAGTGGTGCAGGGGTGAAGTCCCAGTGGGAACAGGCCATCACGTCACCAGCATCCAGCCCTCGCTGGTGGGAACCCAGAGCGCTGTGCAGAGAGCTCCCCATGGATGCTGTTCCCAAGCCGTGCGGGGCGGCTGCTCCAGCATCTTCCTTGCTCCCTGGGCTATGCTCCTCACCCAGACCCTGCACAGTTTTCAGCCAGAGCTGGTGGAGGGGATGCTCCTTGGGATGCTCCTCGGCATAGTGGCATGAAGGAGCTCATGAGGCCAACAAAGAGCCTGGAGCTGGAGCAGGCAGGGAGCAGCGAGGCTCCCTTTCCTCTAGCAGAGGCTGGAGCTCATTAAGCTGCCAGTGCTCTTGGCTGCTTATCAAGCCCTTATCATCTTATCTCTGCTCCATGAGGGAGAGGGGGATTGTGTGTGTGTGTGTGTGTGTGCGTGTGCACAGCATCATCTGGACATGAGAGGATACCAGTTAGTAATTCACATCCCCTGCAGGCCCCAGCGTTCCCAGCCCTGCCTGCTGCCCACCCAGCTGAGCAGTAAAAGACACTGAAAGAAAAAGCCCTAAATGGGCTGAGCTCCAAGCAAGCAGGAGATGAGATGCGGAGAAGGATGGAGCACAAAAGGTACATCAGGACTGATACTCAGGCTGGTGGGAGAGATGCAGATCCTCTGTTCAGCTGTGATGGGGTTTGAGAGGGACGGAGGCAGCAATAATGAAAACAGAATTTAAAATATAAGGTTGAAAGGGAAGGGGAGCAAAAGAAGAACAGACCCACAAGGAGGGATCCCAGGTAAGAAGGCCAGGCTGGAAGTGAGAGACGTTGCCCTGTGTACCAGTAACCAGTGAGTCAGTCCCGCAGCAAGCCACAGGCTGACCCATTGGCCACCACAGAGCATCTGTACCATGCACAGCGTGGTGAGTCCCACAGCCCCACAGCCCCATCCCAGGCCCTGGCCGCTGCTGTCTCTTGTCCATTGCTGCTCACCCACCTCCAGCCCTGTGTTGCCACCGTGATGGGATGTCCCTGCAGGTCAGATGTGCGCTCTCACATTGATCTTGGGGCACAGACCTGGCTGCCTGCATGCTGCTGGCCGTCACCCACAGACCACATCCCACCTGTAGCAGCTGGGGAAGAGGCTTACCAGTGCTGTCAGGGCCCCATCCCAACACAGCCTCAGCTGGGGCCAAGCTCATGAGGCTCACTGGAGGCAGATTGCCTGGAACGGGATGGTGCCCACCATTACACTGCATCCCAGCACCCTGACCATCTCCTGCGGCTCTGGCACTGCATGGCACCATGCTTCCCAGTGGGACAGGGAACACACTGGTGCTCAGCACCTCCTACTTCAATATCTGAAACCAAACAGAGCCTGGGCAGGCCGGCTGCATGTGTGTCTGTTCTGCCTCGCTGACAGCCACATACACACACACCTAATGCAAGCACTGAACTGGCTCTGGGGGCTTGCCAGCCCTCCGGAGCATCCTCCCCGTCGCCACAGGCAGTGTGACCGTCCCCGCTTTGTCCACCAGCACAAAGCAGCTCTGCCCCTCACCTCGACCCATGCTGCCTCATGGCCACCACAGCCCAGGGGCTGGAGCTCAGCCCCACTGCACCAGAGCTGCGATGGGCTCCTATGCACTGCCCCGTGGAGGCTGCCTCTGCCCTGGTGCCGCTGCTTCTCCCTGCCCCAGGACGGTGCTGCCGCAGCAGCTCCATGCACAGCTCCGCAGCTGCACAGGCTGGGTATACAGCAGGGATTTGGCTGCTGGAAGGATCCCTGCCTGTCCTGGGGCAGCCCAGAGCACACACTTGTCCCTTTCGCTGCCCAGGCTGGCGTTGCTGGGCTGTGGGACAGACAGGTCTGGTTCTCCCCCCACCCCAGGTAACCCTGGCTCTGCAGGGGTTCGGGGTGCCAGGACCAGCGAGTGCCCCCCCAGCACCACCGGTCTGCAGCCACAGGATGTGTGCTGGGCTTTACCCCCGGCTGGAGCCTCCCCCCACGCAGGATCTGCCCCGCTTGTCTCTGTGCTCCCGGCCAAGGTCAAAGGGTGGTGAAATGTCTCCAGAGCTCAGATTTCCAGCCTCTTGCCTCATCGTTTGCTGCTCACAGCGGCTCACTCATGAAGACAAGCTCTTGCTGCTTCTGCCCCGCACAGGTTAAGGCACTGGGGCCATCCTGGGCTCCCCAGCCCAGCGCTCAGCCCCTGCACTGCCTGTGCTCCTGCCTGCACCAAGCCACTGCCCATCACTGTCACCAAGGCATGGCAGGGACTGCTGGGTGCGGTGCCCAGCATCCTGCCCGCTGCTGCAGGAGCCCACTGCTGGGAGGCAAAGCAGAGCCATGGGTATTGTTCGTTGTGGCCATGGTCACCAGGAGCTGCGTCACCAGGCCCTGGCTCTTCCCAGCTCAGCCCTAGAAGAGGAGCAGTGGGATGCCAGGGATGAGCAAAGGCAGATTTCCCTGGGGGTACAGAGAAACAAGCCTCGGAAAAGCCTCATCAGGAAAAATGTTGGTTCTTGGGTAGAAAAGGAGACTGAGAAAAGGGAAAGAAAAGCAAGGAAAAAAAGCCCTTAATCATCTCCAGACTGCCTCTTGACAAGCGTGGAGGGAAATGCCACTCCATCCAGCAGCCACCCAGAGCTGCAGCCTGTCTAGACAGAGCCGTCCCCGAATTCCTGCTGATAACTGCTTGGGAAATCTTTGGCGGAGGCGTCTGCCTGTATTTGTTGGAAATAAACTCCTCTCCCGTTGGCCAGCAATGGGGAGGCAATGCCATTGCCCTTCAACAGAGCACCCTGGCCAGTGCACAGAGGCCGGGGAGCTGGGGCAGCTTAGGCAGGATAGCTCCATGCTGGGGACGCTGCCACTAGGACGGAGATGTTGGCCATGTCACACTGGTGGTTCTCCATCCCCACATGTACCATCCCAGCGCTGAGATGCTGCAACTCCTTAGGAGCAGCCAGTGACAGTGGGAATCCATTGAAACACAGCAGGATGGGGACAAACTGGGAGCAAAGTGGCCACAGCTGCCCTGAGAGGTTACGGTGCCCTGGTTGCTGTCACTGTCCTTTTGCAGAGGGACACGGAGCCCATACAGGAGCTTGCACCCCCAAGGATGTCACTCGCCCTGGCTGGACCCACTGTGCTCACTCAGGACCCTGCTGGTGCGTGTCCCTGAGCCTGCAGAGGAGGGACATGGCAGCTTGCTGCCACATGCCCATGGGGCACCGTGTCCTCAGCTGACCCTCTGGGAGGGGACAGCCACTGCTGGTGCCTTGGGAGCGGAGGGACAGCGCGGAGCCAGCCATAACCCAGGCAGAGGCAGCACCACGTCCTGCCAGGGACGGGCAGGGAGGAGGCACAACCCAGAGGGAGCCTTTGCAATGCCTCAGCTCGAGGCTGTCTAGGAACAAGCCGTGTCTGTGCCCTGAAGCCATCGCAGCGCTGCCATTGCCGGCTGCACACCCAGTGCTGTCCCCACCAGCCCAGCCGCTGGCTCCCACAGGGTCACCTCGCTCATCAGCTGCTGCTGAGCCTCCAGGGTTGGAGGATGAGGCAACCGCTCACCCAGCGAGTGATGGAGCCGGGCGATGCCAGCGGCTGGGATCACACCGGTGTGCTGGCTATGGGCTGCAGCCAGGGGCACAGAGCGAGGTAACAGCACCGGCTGGGCTGGCGTTGGGGTGCCAAGAGCTGTGGGCTGTGGGGTTTCTCTTGGTCATTGTAGCTTCAGTGCCCTGGAAGCCCCAGTGGCAAGCTCCAGCCTCCTCTCCTCCCAGCCTGCTTTCCCCAGACAGTGGCAGCATCATGGCTGAGCCGCGGAGCCGAGCGAGCGGCCCATGGTTCTGCTACACGAGGAGCCTGCCTCCCTCCAGCTTCCCATTATTCCCATCCTAGACATGCACAGAGCAGGAAGCAATTCCTCCTCCAGTCCTGGGAGGGCCCATCCCCACCTCCACAAAGCTGGGTGAGCCCCAACAAACTCCTCTCCCAGGGCCAGGACAAAGCTGTAGGGACAGATTTTGGGGAACCTCTTAGCTCAGGGCTGCCTGGTCGCGAGGCAGCTCTGGCCATTCCTTGCCAGCTCCATGCTCAGTGAGTTTCCCTACCGGCGTCCCATGGCCCTGCTCCGCTTGCCTCCCTCCTTAGTCACAGCATTCGAAGCAACCCCCTTAGTCACGGCATGCAAAGCACCCCATGCTCTGGGCTGAGCATCCCATGGCTGGAGGGATGCTGGAGGAGCCACGCTGTCCCTGCGCACACCCAGGGGCAGGCACCAGGCAGAGCAGCGGCACTCACACTGCACCAGCATCCACCCATCCTCATCACCCCATGCACCCATCGCTGCCACCCGCACGTCTTCCCGCTCCCTCCATCCACGGGCACCTACCTGCTGCGCCACACGAGGCACCGCGGGATGCGGGCACAGCCCCGCCACCTCCTCCCCGCACATTATAACGGCCACTGGGACCCCGGCGCTGCCAGCCGGGGATTTTTAAGCAGCTGGCACGGGACCCCTCGGTGAAAAACTGCTTCCAGGCTGCTCAGAAGCTGCAAAACCTTTTTGTTTTTACCTTATATGAGCTGCAGGAGGAGGCCAGGCTGCGACGGGCACCGCTGTCAGGGGCGCCGAGGGGATCCATTGGCTGGGGTGCCGTCACGTGGACCCGCCGCCGCGACCCGCCGCCGCGCAGCCGAGTGTTGCTTTTACCCCCTAAGGAAGGGCTGCTTGACAATTTTCATATTTCTTCTAAATTTGGAGATTTCAGACAATGCTGGAGGCTTGGCTCGGGATGCCAGAGGCCCATGTGGAAGTCATTAAGGCGGAGAGGGGGAGCGAGGGAAGGAGGGCTATGGGGGGAGCAGGGGGGAGGAGAGCAGCCAGGGCTGCAGGGCTGCCAGCGGTACTCTGGAAACCCAGGCCATCCCGGCCGGAGAAAGTTGTTTGCAATAGCTGACTTCCTGCGTGCACGGGGGGGACGCGCATCCCACCGGTGGGGGTCCGGTGGGGCAGCGTGGCCGTGGGGCCGGCACGGAGCTGGCGGCTGTCCCGTCGGCCGGTGGGAAGGAAGCGGAGATGCTCCCTGGCCCGGCTGGAGGCGGCTCGTGATTCGCATTACTTTGAAAGGCTCCATCTGGCCTGGGAAAAAAAGGCGTTTCGGAGGACACGGGGCTGCCTGTGTGTGCAGGGTGAGAGCCCGAGTGCTGCTGGGGCCGGGATCCATATGGGAGGGTGATGGTGAAGCCAGGGCTGGATGCACGTGGCACCTTTCCCTGGGTTTTAGCACCAAGGGGAGCCGGTGCGGGAGCTCCATCACTGCAGGGCTGTGTCTGCTCCAGCCCCTCCTGGCTCCGCATGGACCATGAGTCCATGTATGGCCTCCAGCCGGCACTGGGGCCCTGGTAATGAGCAGCCAGTTGGCAGCTGCAGAGGGAAACACCCGGCACTGATGTGCCCTTATCCTCCTGCACCGGCTGTCAGCCCCTGCCATGGCAGGGAAAGCACGGCCTCTGCTCTGAACACTGCTGCCCTGCCTGAGCCCCAGGGCTGTGCTGGGCTCTCCTGGGGCAGTGGAGCCAGCAGCTGGGCTGCACAGGAGGAAGCAGCCACTGCAGGGTCCTCTCCAGCAAGTGATGACTGAGGGAGGGCTGGGAAGTGAAGGGAGGACCAACAGCTTCTCCTCTGGGGTTTCCAAGCTGGTGTTGCACCCTGGAGGGAGCAAAGGGCTGGTGTGTGGGGTCTCATGCCCAGAGAGTTCCCCTAGCTGGTGGGAAGGAGCTCATCCTGAGCTGAGCATGGGCACAGCAGCGCTGCTGAGCACTCCTGCACGCACTGCCCTGGCCTCGGTGAGGACTAACATGGAGTGAGAGCCTGGCAGGGCAGGATTTCCATCAGCAACACATTCTGGAGGGGCCAAGAAAGGAGAGGGATCCTACTGTCCCCAGACCCTTGAGCCTGGGAGCTGGGCACAGCCCCGAAGCCAGGACCAGGGCCCCTGTGCCATCATGCCAGGCTTTGTACAGGAATGCTGTGGAGTGCTGGTGTTCCTCCTGCTCCTCCTAGACTTATGCATCCTCTCAGCACCAAAGTCCCTGCTACAGGAGCTGAATGTCCTTTCAGCCTCTCTGTATCCACCCTGGGACATCCCCTCATGCTGAAGCTGTGCCTTCTCAGCAGCCCCCTCCCCATGCTAGCCCCATGCCCCAGCAAACCAGCCCTGGATGGCTGCAGGCATCTCTGGAGGGTCAGGGCTGGAACAAGCCCTGCTGCCTGCCAAAGATAGGTGATCAAAGTCATGCAGCTCACCTGGGGAGGGGAAGCTCTGAACTGGCTGGCCTGGTTTAGCTCAGCTGATGGAGAATCACCCACCATGGGAAAGAAGGAGCATGGACAAGACACCCTGGGAGGTAAAGGGGTGAGAAGGAGCGGCAGCGGGTGGCCAGGCTGCCGCTGAGCACCCAGCTGTGCCAGCCAGCTCCGGGAATGGCACCTCGAGGTGTGAGCAGGGACAGTGGGGAGCACACCAGTGTGGAGGAGATGTATCTGCAATAGGGTCCAGCTGAGGGGCAGGGTGAGCTGTCTGGAAAGGAGCAGGGAGTTGGAGCGTGCTTTTTGCACCACTGCACACGCACACAGACGCTCACCTGTCCTCCCTGCAGCAATGAACCCTGCATCACAAAATGGGCAAATGGGGGAACCACCGTGCGCTCAGCCCTGCTTTGCAGTGGGGATGCAGGGCTGCAGGCCAGTGTGACCTGACTGGTGGGGGGAACACAGGACACTGGTGGGAGCGAGCACAAGACACTGGAAAGCGACCACCAGCACAGCCGTGGGGGATGCTCAGTGTCTGCCAGGAGAGCAGGGGCTGGGGTGGTAGTGCTTGAACCTGTGGCAGGATGGCCAAAGCCAGGGCAGAGGGACCTGGGGTCCTCCAAGGAGCCTGGGTCACCATTGGGGTACCTGGCCGGGAACAGGAAGGACTCTCATGGGGCTGCTGACAGCAAACCCTGACTGCTTGGTTCAATCCCTGCACACACACAGGCAGGACAAGCCTTGATTTTGCTATGGCCCCGGAGCAGACAGCCTGCAGCAGGTCTGCCTGTGGTCACCGGGGCACAGGGTAAGCCAGGCTAGGCTGGAAGAGCAAAGGGAACTGCACAGAGCACAGCGCAGCCCCTGTGCTGTAGATCAGCCTTGGTGCACGGCACAGAGCTAGGACAGCACGTGTGGCATGTCCCCAGGACACACTGGGGCTTCTCTGGGGCATAGAGCCCTTCCACACCACGTCTGACCCCTGTACCCCTCACTGTGTGAGGCACCCCGTGCCCGCAGTACTAAGCTCATCCCTATCCCGTGCCCTGTGAGCCCAGCAGCCTCTCTGGGAGCCAGCACAGAGCTGGCATCTCCCGGCCCGTGCCACCCCATCCCTTCTCCTCTCCACACGGCCATGCAGCCCCTGCTCTCGGTGGGCTGGCTTTGAGTGAAACACATCTAACTGCTGCCATGAAACAAGCCCTATAATTAGAAACCAGGTTTCCTAAATGAAGTGAAAAATGTAACGTTAGCCTCTGTTTGTTCGCTGGATGCTGCTCTCTTGTTCCATGACCCAGAGGGGTCGTGCCCTGTGGTTTCTGAGAAGCCTTAATAAGGTAATGTTTAGGAGGTTACTATCTTTACAACTCTTGTCTCGTTACAACTCCATAAGAAAAACATTTGGGGCAAAGCAGGATTCCTTGGCGCGGGTTTGTTTTCGTTGCTCCTTCGCTCAGATGCTGCCCAGCGAGCTCTCCTCACCGCCATTCAGATTCAGGATCTCCACAGAAGTGCCTTTTTTCCACCCTGCTGCTGAGCTCCAGCTCCTGGGCTGGGTGTGAGGGACCACTGCTCCCATTGCAGGCAGTGGGCGATGCTGTGGGGCAGTGATGAAGAGGGTGCCTTGGGCAGGCTCTGAGGGCTGCTCCCACCTTCCTGTGAGCCCAGGGAGCCAAAAGAGAAACACCTCTCCCGTGAGCCCTGTTGACATCCAAACACACCCAATTTAGAGCCTTTTCATTTGCTGCCCCACATCAGGGGGGTGCTGGGGGCTGTTGGGTGTTTCTCAGCCCTTGAGTGTATCATTACACCCCGGAGCAGGCAGCCCTTGCCTCCCTGCCCCCCCCCCCCCTCCCCGCATGCACCATCTCCATTGCAGGGGCAGGACGGTGATGAATGGGTGAGCTGTGCTCTGGAGGTGACCTTCAGGACCGGCCTGTGCTGCTCTGTAAATCCCTTCTCACCACAGACTGCTGAAACAGCAGCACAGGAGCAGGGATGGGGACCAGGGCAGGAGGATTTCTGCCCTGACTTCAACCACCAGATCCCACCTGGTGACCATTCTGCACTGGGTACCCACTAGTGCAGCAGTGTCCCCATGTCCAGGACTGTGGAGAGGAGAGGTTTGATTTGAGCACAGAGCACCAGACGTCATTGTCACTGCTGAGCTTTCCATTTACCTCCGCCTTCTGCTATGCCCTGGGAAACTGGGAGCTTGGATGCCTGCCCACAAGCAAAAGCCACCAAAGCCCTCAAAACGAGAGGCTTCCTCCTTGCAAATCCAGATGGCATCGCTGCCCTGAGCTCCCTCCAGCACAGTGGCCTTGCAGGGAGGGCTGCAGGGCTGGCTCCAAGCTGCTCCGTATCCTGCATGGGGCTGGAGAGCCAGCCCTTCCCATGGCCAGGAGCTGGGATGCAGAGGACATCCTGGCAGGACCGTGTCTCACCTTTGCAATGCACCATGAAATGCAGCCACTCCTCCAAAGTCCTCAGGGGTCAGTGACTGATTGCTGTGTTGGCTGCTTCCAGCTGCAAGGGGGAGCAAAACCAACTTATTTGGAAGCCCCACTGGTGGGCAATGAGGCACAGGATGAGGCCAGGAGGCCAAAAGGCTGGGGAAGGTGGGAAAGCAAGCACAGGGGACACAGAGGGAGCAGGGCATGAGGCCAAGTGCCCATTGGGCTTGGCAGGCTGATGGAACACATACCCAGGTAGTGCCTCAGTGGTCTCTGCAGCCTCCCTGCCTGGAGGACACCATGGCTCTGTCCTG
>JBCJKH010023216.1:2911-16515 GCA_039877255.1 Loriculus beryllinus | reverse complement strand
CGCAGGCTGTGCCACCACCCTGTGAGCCATCAGTTGCATGTGAATATACCTTTTGAATTGTACATGCTAATTAATAATGTATGTTATTGTGTTGTTGAAATTATTAATATAGTTATTTGATTTATGCTGCACTGCAATGAAAACATATAGATACATTGTAGTTATGGGAAATACTTTGCTGTCTCTGCTTCTCTGTCTCCCTTGTATATAGAGCTATAGATAGAAAACTTGCAGATAGAACTCTTTATAACTTTCAATCTGGGTTAGGTATGGTAGAAAATGAGGTATGGTAGCTGTATGAAGAAGAAAAGAGGTTATATTTATTGTAGAATGAGATGATATTTAGATCTTTCATGTGTTACGTAGTAAAGGATTTCTATGTCTTCTGGACTGACGGGCTTTCAGGTTACAGTTTACTTCACCTCAGGATAGCTCATCGCAAAGTTTTTTAGAGATGTTCAGCACAGTGCTTCCATACATAAGGATCATATGCAATGTATCATTAAAATTATTTCCAAGGGTACAGAGACAATACAATTTTGAAGCTACAGTTTCAAGCTTGTTATTGTGGGGGTCGCTGAAGAATGTGACATTTAGTTTGCGCGTGCATGCACATACACAAGTTTAAGTGTTTCCTTCTATTTTTCTATTTTTAGGGCAGTAAGGCCATTGCTGTGATCTCATTGAAAAGTGAAAGAAAATGTTTAACTTTGTCAGCTATACCTGGTTTTTGGCAGTGATTGTTCATTTTCTCAACAGAAAAGCAAAGAACATTTTAAATGAGACTTACTTGTTCAAGGTAACCTTACCACTTGTGAGCGACAAGAATATATTGCCCTAATGGATGCTCTTATATGACAATCCTGAAATGTGTGACTTTATTAAGCACCAAGTTTTCTTTAGGAAAGCTTTAGAAATTCTTGGGAGAAATGTTTCATTGCAGCAAGCTGTAGCACTGCCACTGAAAATATATTGCTAATTAAAGTTTATTGACAGTCTTTGTAATGTGTTCTTAGAACAAGTGAAAGCACTGAGTGGTTATTGAATGTGAGGCACTGCATCTTCTATAGTTAGTTAAGCTGTTTAGGAGAGGAGATTAAGGTACTGTGCCCTTCCTTTCCCTATGTAGTTACCGGATTTGAGTATTGTGCAGAGCAAAACATTTTTAGGGTACCAGTGCTGCGAAGACTCAGACTTTGGCTTTGTCCCTCACTTTTTCACTTGCTAGCCATGGACAAATTAGGACACAAGTTAAATACTTCCAAGACCTTAAGGATACATCTCCCCAGGAAGGAAAAGGATTTTGACTATTCAGAAAGCAGTTCGTACAAGGAGCAGTTCCTAGGTCGAGCAGGACTATTCAGAGTTAGTTTAGTTGTGTGTGAATGTAAATACAGAATTTATCATGCTCCTACTGGGGGACACTTAGCACCGGTAACAGACTTGCACACATGACTGGTTCAGAACTATAGCATTGGTGTTTCTACTGTATCAAGCTGCATAGTCTGTGCCGGTGGGAGGGGAAGCCCTGAGGCACTGTTGTCCTCCACTGACAGGTGGGGTTTGTGGTCTTGTGTCTGAAAGTTGAGCGCAACAGACACTGCAGCATCAGGATTCCTGTGAAGCACTGTGATTGCTCTGCTGTGAAACACCCTACAGTGCTCCAGCAGGGAGGAAGAACAGCGACAGAGGGTCACTGGTGTGGGGTGATGAGTGCAGACATTCCCAGTTGCCATTACTCCAGAGAAGCCAGTGAGCACTGATCACATCACAGAGCAGGTCTCTGAGGCAGATGTTTAGGACACTGATAAAATTTGTAGTGGGGAGCAGTGTGCAGACATATGTACTGCCCCATTGAGAAGAAACCTAGCAACCACAATTTGATCCACTTTCTCCTGTTAGGGGCACCATCTGAGGCCAAACGTAGCCAATGCTGTTTTATTCGTATTTGCTGGTTTGTTTTCAATACTACTGTGCTTGGCACTGCAGTTATCTCTTTCTTTGAATTAAAATATAATCAACTGTTAATTGATAATTTGTTTTAATAACATGGGCAATAGCAGAAAACATTACTGATATTGCTTATGTTGCTGTTCAAAATCATAGAATACTTTGGGTTGGAAGGGACCTTTAAAAATCATCTAGTCCGGTTTGAAATCCATGATTTCTTATTGACATTGTGAAAATACGAAAACTGTTACAAGTGATGACATGATGGTCTTCAGGTGGAAGCAGGAGAAGCGTTAGCAGGGTCTTGTCATATTTCTGGAGTTCTCTGAACTTTGGTGAGTCTGTGAGCATTTTTCTAAGTGCAAGGATCTGGGGTTGTTATTCAGATGGTTTCCAGAGGACTTCAAGCCTTCCTTACATCTCTAAACATAAAATGACTCATTTCAGTAGAGTTCCTCTGCAGTTCTGTTGCAGTAAGACCAAAGTACTGCCTTTGGTGTGTAAGATTTAAAGTACAAATCAGAAAGAAAAGGATTTTTACATGTTGGACCGGTATCAAGAGCTTTGAAAAGTGAGTCTTCCATGGCTCTAAGAGCTAAATGTTGCACTTGCTTGTACAACCTAATTTTTCACTGAATAACTTTACCTAAGTTGTAAAAAATTATCTAAGAAGTTCCTTATGGCATGTTTGGTCTTACAGCTCATGAAATAACTGCCTGCAGTTTCTTCTGGGTCAAGCATCTTGCACTTGCAGAAATGGTCAGATACGGTGACAAGAGGTGTGCAGCTCAGCATGGGTTGAGCTCAAGCACCACTGCAAGAACACCTCTTGCTGTGGCTGTACATGGTTTTGGTGACTGATTCATTCATTCAGAACTAAAGAAAATATACTTCTGGCTTGGGCTGTATTTGTTGAGCATCACACACAGGGTGGTATGAAGTTCTCTCTCTAAACTTCCTGAAGGCATAATTCCTCCATGCCTCTGCTATGCCTTAGGAAAAGTGTATTACCTGAGAGGCCCACAGTGCGGTAAGTTGGTGCAGTTAAAGGCAACCTTTGCTTCATTCAAAAGATCTATTACCAAAAAAAAAAAGGTGTGACAAAGGATACAATCTATGTGTTTAGATTTGTGATTTCTGTGTGCGCAAGCACAGAACTTGTCATTGCGTTCCCTGTACAGTGGTATGATTTAAGACATTAATAACATTTAGATGCATACTTCCTATTGAAAATGTGTGCAGATTCTAATGATTGATTTGCATCTTGCATATATGTCCTGCAGTTCTCTCCCAAGACCTGAAGATAAGTAGCACATATATGTTGCATGAGCAGAGACATTATCCACCAAAACATCAAGCTTTAGGTAGAGTGATACATGAGAACAGACTATAGTTTTTAAGGAATTTACTTCATGGTATTCACCTTTTTTTTTGCAGTCAGATTTTATTGGCAAGAATATCTGTATAAAGTACTTATAATTGTATAGATATGGATTATTTCTTAGTAACAAGGTTTACACTGCACACAAATCCTGCTTATACCAGAAGTTCTCACCTGGTTAAGAAACAGAACCCAAACCAAACAAACAAGTACTAATAGCATGACCAACCAACCAAGTTAACTACTGTAGCATTTTAGGATACTGTTAATTAACTCTCAGTTAAATGCAGTTGTGGAATTTAAATTGTTGTTAAAAATTCTAAGGATTTTTTTATTTTATCTGCAGATGAATACAATCAGTTGTCCAGGTAAATTTACTGATGATTATTTTATTACGTTAATGATGGAGAATGATATTTTTGTTTTGGTTGTTTCATGGTAATTGAACTATTTTATGTATGTAAAAAAATGTGTATATACACATAGGGATTTTTTCCTTTATAGCACTCTAAAGAGTAATTTTATAATTGGGAAAAGAGTAACTCTTGAGGAAAGATTCAAAGTTTGGATCTCTGTCAGTTCAATGGCTTCTTGCTGGCCTGGCAATATCCTCTTTCTCAGAACAGTTCCTTCTCTGATGGCCTCTTCAGCCAGTAATGTGGACCTGCCAGATAAAAGCTGTGGTTTGGCTTTTTTTGTAATTTGTCAAGCATCAGTGACTGAATGAACTTGACTTATTTTTATCAGCACACAAGCACCACAAGTAGCCTTCCAGATGTTTACAGATAACACACAGGCAATGTCTATGGCAGCAATTTGTAACCTAACTAGCTTGGGTAATTGTCTGAAAATCCATGCCTGTCTCCAGTGATATCCTCATTGTCAGTGTTGTATTCACCCCTCCTCCTTCAAGTGTCTTGCAGAGTTATCTGCAGTTAGTATAACTGGCACCTTGAAAGAGTAGCATTAATTCTGTACTGAAAGTGTAAGAAACTGCTATGCAAAATGGAAGTTTTACTAAAACCTTAATTTTATTGTATGTTCTTGGTCTGTTGTTTTTAGTCTTCGTCCTCTGTTCATATCTTTACTTCAGGAAACCTACTGTGCAGCATATTGGGTGTTTGCCTTCTGTATGTATTGCAGACCCTTAGAATCCATTCTGAAAGCTTGTAAAAGTACCTGATACTCAGAAATTAATTAGTATATCTGATTTCTTCATTCTGTATTTATTCCAGCTTCAGAGTTTATCACTGAATGGTATTCATGTCTGCAAGGTTTTTTTTTTCTTTTTTTTTTTTTTTTCTGGATAGGTACTTCAAGGACAGAGACTTAAGATCCATTTTCTGAAAGTTAGAAGAATTTACAAGAGTAAATTCTTGTAATAGCAATACGCTTATGAAAGAAAAATGATTTATGCTGCAGTAAATAGTGTAAAACATCTATTACGCCAGGGCTGGCCTGGTAGTGGTTGCATTCCAAGATAACATACTTTTAGTTCTATACTGGTTGTTACTTTAATATCACAGTATTTTTAATTACATTTTTCATTGTGCCCATTTATTCTTTTTAGTACAGTGTCTTTGCCTTCTGATTATTCCTTATAATACTTTTTGTGTTATGCAGGGAAATTAAATAAAATGCACTACAGCTAGTCTTTTATGTGTAGAAGGAGCTTATGTTTGAATACTAAATATAGAAAATTTCTCATGGGATTGTTCCATGCAGAGGTTAATACATGCAGAGCATGCATGCAGAATTTAATTTTGAGGCTTTACCACACAAGTGTTTTTCTAGAATGGTACTTGGAAAAAATACTTTCTTGGGGAACTTTTTCCTAGTCATTATAAAAGAGTTATTGCAAAACAGTTTCCGGTATTAATGCACCAGCACCTTAATTGTCAAGGGTTAGTCACATACTGTAGATGCAAAATAAACATAAGCCACTTCTTCCCTTCATGATACTTGTCATAAGGGCATACCAGAGATGCACAGTTCCTAAACTTTTTGAGAAAAATCAGGGAAATACAGAATAGGATACAAGGCAAGAATGTGGGAAAAGCTGCGGTGCTGTGTAGTGTTCTGCCACCCTGCAGGGGTGGCATTTACTTAAAGAGGTGTCAGAAAATGAAGAGCTTCCGGGCTGTGCTGGAGCACCATAGGTTTTCTTGAATACACTCAGGGAACCAAAGGCAAGTTCAGTGGCATAGTGATCTCTCTGACCAGCAGCAAACGTTGGGCATAGAGCTAAGGCGGGTAAAAATAAATAAATAAATAAACCACACAAAACCAAAACCAGAAACACACAACCCCACAGATCTGTGTGTGCCAGGTGGCAGTGTCTGTCAAACAGTGCAGATCATCTAGCTGAAAAAACCCATCTTAGTGTGAAATCAAGAAATTGATTAAAGGAGCCATTCTACATGAGGCAGTAATTGCCCACAAATGGTTTTATTAAATCAATTTTTTTACACTGTTTCTATTATTTTTTTGATATTTTCTACTTTTTTTGTCTCAATAGAATTGTCCTCCTTGGAATATTTTGCTAATTTGAGGGTAAGAAGAAAAGAGAGAAATGCCTATGAAATAGATTATTTTTTATGGAAGATGAGATGGTGTCCATTTGCATTTGTAGCTTTACAAGGATTGTAGCAGTAGGCTCTTTTTCTTCTCTTTTTTTTTTTTTTTTTGGATGGAAATGCTTAATCTGAGATCAATAGACCATAATAATTACCTGTTTTTTTCAGTAGAAATAAACCCACTTGTATATGACACTTAAAACCTTAACTCTGCTTAGCATTACGGACTGAATTCTAGACAGTTCTTCACCCAAATATATTTATGACAGATACACAATACCAAGCCAAGGGCATTTGAGTATAAATCAGTCCCTCTAGCTACTGCTATAGCACAGTAAATGATGGTTGTAATAAAACCCTATGAAATTAAAATTCTGGGCATCCAAACACACATACCTAGCCAGGAGAAACCTGAAGCTCTCTCTTCTGGAAATATTTGCATAGTTACATACACTTGCTACCCCTTTGCAAAGGTAATACAGTGTACACAAATAGTCTATAGGTTTTCAGCACTGTCTCATCTCATGAGACTCTCTTCAACATTTTGGGCTTGTAGGAGTCATATGTAGAACAAAATGTAAGCAGCTTATAAAAGAAGGTGGTCCCAGTTATTCCTTGAGGAAAAAATATTCTTGATTTTAAGTTTGAAAGCGTCTTCATGATGCTGTAAGTCACTACCAAATGCTCCCTCCTCTTCCAGTTCAAATCATCCTGTATGTTCATGCAGTTACTGACATTTGTAATGCATCTTCTGTATTTGAGCACCTCAGGCTGTAATTTGCAGCACTGAGCTCTTGGGATGGACAATATTTCATTTCTCTTTTGGGTTTTTGCATGAAGTACATGAAGGCTATTTTAAATTAATACACAACATTGTGCATTTATGTACAAGCCCATACCCTCTCTGTATATTAAATAACTTGAAGCATCATTTCTTTTGAATTCTGTGAGATAATGAAAACCAGTATGTAATAAAGTAATGCAAGGATAGTGGCAGTTTCCACATGAAATACACCAGAAGCAGTGTAAAGGGTATCTGCTTGTATATCATGGCATTTTTCTGCAACATGGCAAAGAAAACACCCAAGCATTTAATTTTTGAGAGAAGACTTTTACTGTCAGATAAGTATCTAATGAGAGAAAACACCGAAAAATGGATTTTGTAAATAGTATGAAAAGGTATGGACTGTCTCATAGTCACCTACTGAAATACAACTAGTGCAACTGTTATGGAGTTATCTAGTTTTATTTCAGCTATTAAATCTAAGTATGAATGAGGAAACTTCAGTGGGATAAATAAGCGACTTCTGATTGTGAAGTTAAGTTCTAGTAAAAACCCTGTGACTGAGCTGCTCCAGGTCTGGCATCTGACTTGTACTCTACAGCCTGCCTGTAGGTATTAACTGTAAACTCTCCCTTTCCAAATGAAAACAAGCATATTGTTACCCATCAGGTAATCGTATTTGTATTGTCTTTTTTGAGGTGGAGGAACAAAGACAAAAATGCTGGAGGGCCTTTTGTAGAACCCGTGTTGGAGCAAGTGTCTTAAGCTGCCAAGAAAATCATGGATAAGTGATTCCTGTGTGAGTGCTCACTGGAAACAGGATGGCTTCATGCAACACTTTTTCAGAACGCACACTAAGTGTGTTTGCCACAGTGTTTGTTTCTGGTAAAATATCTAGAATATAACAGACATTAGAAATTCACTGGTTGTTTTTCAGCCACTGGGGCTGTGCTTCATTTCAAATTACTTTCTCAATCCTGAAAGAATTTTGAATTTCTTAATGCAAAACAAACACTTGGGAATTTTAAACTGCAACAAAAATAGTTTTTCTTTCACATTTTCAGCACAGTCTTTCTGTAAATACCTCTGTCATCATCATATTGTTCTCTTTGCCACATTGCCTACCTGCTTTATTTAAAATGATGCTTTAAAAACCTGACAGCAAAAAAACCTCCCCAGGTGGCTGGACTATTAGTATTCCTTATCAGCTTGAGTAACTGCTGTTCTTTCTGTCCATTACATCTGTAGATGGCTCCTATTTTCTATTCGTGTTTCAGTTTTTTTAGGACTAGAGCTTGCATGTCCTTATGAAGAGTTGGATGGCTGATAAATACACTTAAAAGATCTTAAGTCTCTCACCTGCTACTGTTATTTGAACAAAAACATACTTCCTGTTCTAGTCCTGTTCATGAACTCATCAGACAAGGACACCAGCAGTTTGCACAGTATTTCCAAAGGGTCTTTTCTGTTTAAAATGATGGAGTCTTACAGCATGAGTGTCTTGTAAGACTGTTGTCTTATTAAAAGACCTGTAGTCTTGAACTCGTGTTCACATTCTTTGAATTTTTTTGCTTGATGAAATACTTTAAAGAGAATCAATATTTGAGTCATTCTTCCTCTAAAATCTAATGTGTGAGAGCTTGACATGATGACACTCAACGTATTGACCAGGTTCTTCATGCAGTCTTGAACTAGAAGAAATAAATAGTTCATTGAATCACTAAAGAGTGATTCAGTCCAGAGTTCAGTCAAGAGACATAACAAAGTAAACTCAGGATAGAAAAGTGATGTATTTAAAATTGCAAGATATGCACAAGGTTTGCTTCTAGGGTCTCTTGATCATTAATTAAATATATTATGGCTTTCAGTTTTTCTCATTTCTCTGTACAGGTTTTCATACTTTAAATGCATTATTTATGTTTTCCCTTAAGTGCTTAGTGTGCTGCCAGGATGTTTCTCTTTAGACTGGCACAGATAGTGAAAAAGACAAAAGGAGAAAGCACATTTGGCACTGGTTAGCTGCACAGAAAGCCACTTGTGCCCTAATGAGCCTTTAAGATGTATTTTAATAAACTTGAGCTGACAAATAGGTAGAGGGACAGGCAGATCGCATCATTGTTTGAACTATGGAAAATATTTTTTCATTAAGGTAGGTTTTGTTTCTTTCAGTTTTTTTTCTTTTTACTCTTATCCAAGTAATGCATTAGCACTACACCTTGCTGCTTTTGCTCTGGAAAGCTTTTAGTATGCAGGGTGATGGGGTGGTGTCTATATGGAAGTTTTCTCTGTGAGGGAAGACATCACTCAAATGGGTTTGGTTATTATAGCTAAAACAGAAGGTTTGCAATCAGCCATTTGCAGAACTTTGCATACAGGAGATTGCCACCACTGGTGTTGTACTGGTCCTGCGTATCGGTCCTGCTGTCTCCTGACGTTCCTTTTAGTAAACTGAACACCACATATGTGGTGTTAGATAGAGTAAAAAATATACTTTAAAGTACAACTGTGGCATTCATATGAGAGCTGTTTATTTTAAAATAAATTCAAGGTTTTATTCTATTTGTTTTGTGGCCAGGTGTTGTGTAGCAGTTGGATGTTAGGACACAGTCACCCTTTGCTAACTTGTGCGTCTTGGTTCTTGCTCACTCATTGTCTCTCTATTGTATTTCCCTCTGTTCATAAATAGTTATTTTTAAATTTAACATTTCCTCTTCTGGTCTCTCTGGTATTTGTCAATTTTATGTTTAAAATGACAGTAGAAGGTAGCCTAATAGATGATTAATTAAAACACAGAATTAGTTATCCTCTTAAATAGTCAGTAACTTGCTCCACTCTTCAAATGTGATGTACTTTTTTTGGTTAGTTTTTCCAAATTCTGCCTTTCTTTCATTCTGATATGCCCCACAACTACCTCTCATTTTTGAAACACAGTGTGCAAGTGATAGTCACTTTAGCTGTTACTCTTTAAGGGCAGATTGTAAATAGACCTATGCTGAGCTCCTGCACCTCTTGTTCCATGCCAGAGAACTTCAAGTTATGTACCAGAAGAGCATCTGTTCCTGTTAGATTGGTATTTGCATATGGCGACTTTGTTGTAATGCTTCTGCTATATATAGATAGGAGGTTTAGCTTGTAACTTATTTACTAGGACTGTGGAAAAAGGGGCTGGCAGTTTTATTTTAAGTAACCTAACTTTGCCTGAGAAGTTCCCATTTTCATTATCCTAACAGTAAAAATATCTCATACAAGTGGGTCAGGGTTCATGTTTTAACTTTTTTGTAAGTGCAAAGTAGTGAAAAATGTACTCTGAATCTCTGAAAATATCCATATGCATCAGATTTCTTTTTCATGTTTTATGAACTGTTTACCGTGCACGTTAACTACAGAAATGGCAGTGATTACATTTTCAACACTAATGACACTCACTAAAATAATTCTAAAAGTCCTCTCAATGAATTTAACTTTAAAAACAAAACAAAAATCAGCCAAGAAATCTTCTCACCCCAGGCTCGACGCGTCAACATCAGTGCCGTCTTGAGCACCTAGCAAAGCTTTATTTTTGCCCTGATGGCAGGGTCGAGCTAGAAAGCAAGCTGAGAGCTGGTTGTGCTGCTGCTGGCTTCTTTGAGCCCTTCCTAGAGGAGCCCCATTCTGTTTGGTGGAGTGGTGACTGCACAAATTGTGTTGCCATTGACCAATAGTTCATTTCTGCTGTCACTTGGTAGTGAGCTCTTGCTCAGAAGCAAGCTCCTACAAACAAGCTCCTACAATTCAAGAGTTTCTCATAAACCTGGCAGAACATAGACAGCCATACGGAAAAAATATCCATTGGAATCAAGTCATCTTCAGTGTTTGTATCAGATCAGAACTCTAAGTTGTCAGAAAAATGTATTTTATAACTTTTTGAAGTTTCTGAATCTTTATATCTAAGGTGTACTGTGACTATATTGTGGCATCTTAGTAGTGGGATGTTCAGAAACGTAACACAGGCTTGTGATAGTAAAAGTAGAAAGCTGCTTCCTGAAATGCCAGTGAGATGTTTAAAATGTCAAAAAAGCTTTTGTACTTCAGACTTATGGTGGGTTCTGGTGTCTCTTTCCTTTCAAACTATGCAAATTTAAAATAATAAGCATTTTTTTTTCAGTAATTATTCTATTTAGATCTACAACTCAGTATTGTGTTTAAACTTATGGCTGTATTTCTGCTGTTTATTCGCGTAAGCTATGTATCCCTGGCAGCTTTGTGGTGGTAAGAAGGCTATGCTTTCAGAGTTACTTTGTTTTTTTTCTTTTTTCTCCCGTAGAGTTCAAAACAACAGATGAGTTGTGAAAGAGAACAACTAAGGGTAAGTGCAATGATATGCAAAATATTCTGTTTCTTTAAAACATAAGCAGGATCTAGTTTGTGCTGTTGACAGATGGATTATTTTACTTAAGAGAAACATATTTAGCTCATTTGTTGCTTGTTGGTAAATACTGTACCTATCTCAATATAGAAGAGTTACAGTAGATACAGCTTTTTTCTTCCATAATTTAGTAAGATTTGGCAGTAAATACTTCTTTTCAGGAGCACTCAGTATGCTCTTCTTATGCACAGCATGAAGATTTAGTAGTGGTAAATGTCATTGTGTTTCTCAGACTTTCTCCACTACCAGATTGCTTCAGATAGGAAGGTGCTATCCTTTGGATTTTTTTGTAGCATGCGTGCTGTCAGAAAGAAGGAATGTAATGGAACTGTCAGAAAAGGTCCAAGTAGTTAGTGTGTATGTTGTGTACAATCTGTAAACAGGATGGAGCTCCTGGACCAGCTTGCTGACCTTTGTTTCCCCTTTTTGTATGTTAAAGTGACAGAGGTTTCAACAGGATTTAGTTCTTTCTCCCTTTAAATTCTACATATGCTACATACCTACGGATGCTTTTTCACCACAGGTATTTTCTCGTTCAACTGATTGATTCTAGTATTTGTTTTGGAAGGGCAAAAGAGTTTTTATTAATTAAAAAATAAAGAGAAACCAAGTGTTACTCATACCACATAATGGGTATTTTTTTGAAATACCATATGCAAGTAGAGAGGGAGAGGCAGGCCTCAAAGAAGTGTAAGGTTTTATGCAAACAAAAGCATTATTGGAAATAGAAAAAAAACATTTTTTGTGTGTAGTTTACTAACCATCAGTAGTGTCTGCATGACTTGCAAGTATAAAAAGTATACTCTAGTTTTTAAGTTGCACAGTGTTACTGAAAATTCAGTAGTTCATTATATTAACTTCCTCAACATATCTAGATACTTCAGCTGGTGTTCACCATATTTGCAATGGGATTTTTGGTAAACAAGTTATGCAAGAATGATGCATCACATATTGTCCTTGATTCTTGCTGATGTGTGACTGGATTGCTATTGTACTGAAGCTTTGTTCTATCAGTAGTAATGTCTCAACAGAGCAGCTGTCAAAGTTAAAATATTGCAGTAGTACCCAAAGGGCAATCTTTGCAAGAGGTAGCATGACAACAAAGAAAGTTTTCATTTGGTTTTATTGTTTCTATTAAGTTTTCTCCTTTGAATGAATGAAAACATTGGTTTGAAATATAATGGAAAGAGACCCCCAGCTCTTTCTTCAAGGAAATATTTAATTTTTCGAAGTGATTTCTTTAAGTAGTGGGTAACGTGATACAGTAAAACTTCCATGTGTCTTTATTTTCCTGTATTACATATTTAGATATAAACATGAGCTCAGTGGTTATGATGCCTTTATGTCACATCAAAACGGGACTTTTCATGGCAACTTTCGAAAAAACCACATCTCTAAGCTACTGAGATTAGGTGAATCTCTTTCCACTGCTGCTGTGTGTTCCTGTTACATGAAATACAATTATCAGTATAAACTCCATTCTGAGGCTGGGACACAATGAAAGCAGTCACCACCTCAGAGTCACAGCTTGGCTGAGTTACAAAAACTACAGCCACCAAGAAGTCTCACACAGGTACAGTGAAAGCACCAATCACATTGCCAGGCATGGGAGAGCTATTTCTTTCCCCTGCATGGTCTTCAAACACTGAGACCTTTACCAGTGCCCAGGATGTATTCTAGTTTAAAACAGCTCATCTGCTGTGACAAAAGGTCACACTGAAATTGTGATATACTGTCTGGAGATGTTTTGGTCACAGTTCAGTGCTGCCACCTTTGACTCTTCTTAGTCCTGCTATGAACAGCCCCCTGCTGCCATGTTCTGCACCTTCAGCACTCTCAGAGTGGAACTTGACCATTCTGTCACTTCTAGGTTGGCTCCCTAACTGAGCAGTGCTATTAAAAAATGTTTAATTGGCTGAATTACATTTTTCAGGCCTGCAAGATTATCTTTTGGGGTTTGTGACCTATCTTGAGTGCTTGGCTATGAGGCAGTCTGTTCAAAGCAAAATATTGTTTCATCCCAACTGAAAGAATTGAAATGTAACAAGAGAACAAGATTGGAACAACAAAATGCCAACATCCATTTGTGTTTCTGAGCTGAGTTAAAACTAGATTACCCATAGATCATCTAGTAGTATAACAGAAATGATGTGTTATAGAATCCTAGAATGGTTATCTCCCACTGTCCTTGCTCAGTGTAAGATGACAATCTGTCTGACACTTCCCTTTTTTTGATTCTCCAGTCATTCCTTAATCTACTAGTTCTGAAGAGGTTCCAGAAGAAAGGTGCTTTAAGAAAGGTTTGCTTAAAGCATAACAGTTCATATAATTAAACATTGTGTGGTTATAGAAAGAAGTAACTAAATCTTACTATATTTATTCAGGCATTTCTCACCTCTTCACTGGCCTTTAAATTCTAAACGCAAAGCAAAGACTCACCGTTCTGAAATAAAGCATGTAGAGTAATGAAACTCTTATCCATACTGGATATACAGTTGTAATATAATG
>JBCJKH010023215.1:0-16411 GCA_039877255.1 Loriculus beryllinus | reverse complement strand
GTGAGGGTGCTGAGGCACTGGAATGGGTTGCCCAGGGAGGCTGTGAATGCTCCATCCCTGGCAGTGTTCAAGGCCAGATTAGACGAAGCCTTGGGTGCCATGGTTTAGTGTGAGGTGTCCCTGCCCATGGCAGGGGGGTTGGAACTGGATGAGTTTAAGGTCCTTTCCAACCCAAACTCTTCTAGGATTCTATGATTCTATAACCAAGTTTGGCTCCATATGCTAACAGCTTCCCAGACGGGCAATAACCGTGCCTTGGATCTGGCAATAGGGCAGGGAAGGCCCTGCAAAACCTCTTCTCCCCCTGCCATTTAATGGTGGTACTTTATTCCCAGGGCTCTCTCCTAGTGTGACTTTATTCCCAGGGCTCTTCCTCATGGCAGGAATGAACTGAAATGCACAGATTTCCACATGACCCAGGGCAATATTTGAAATTAAGTCTCCAGGAGGGATTCCATGAAATAACGGGATCAGATTCTATAGGATTCTGTGAATTCCAGAATCAGATTCTATATGGTTCTATGAAATTGCAGAATCAGATTCTATATGGTTCTATGAGTTACAGAATCAGATTCTATATGGTTCTATGAGTTACAGGATCAGATTCTATATGGTTCTATGAGTTACAGAATCAGATTCTATACGGTTCTATGAGTTACAGAATCAGATTCTATACGGTTCTATGAGTTACAGAATCAGATTCTGTATGGTTCTATGAGTTACAGAATCACGTTCTTCATGATTCTGTGAATGGCTGGTGTTTTAAACTCCATCTTTTCCCCATCCCATGTGTGGGAGGGGGGAATAAAAATTCAGATCTTTAACCAGATCTTGGACAAAATTTGTGTTTCTAGTCAGTAAAACCTCGGCCCATCTTACATCTATGCGCTGCGTCGTATACAAAGGATTCCCCACGATTGTGTCGTATCTTCCTGCCTGGTGTATGACATGGTGTAAGGAATCCATCTAGAAACAAGGAGAGCAATGAGGATTAAACAAGGTCAAGTGAAAGTACTACAGTTGTACCTGGTTATGCATCACTTGGACCAAAAACTCTTAACTAGAGGCAGGTTTCCTTGCAGGAAGCCAGGTTTCCTTTGCAGTTATAGCTATTAATTGAGCTATACACAGCTAGTTCATCATGACATGGAGTTAGAAGGGAGAATCACACCTATAACTTCCAGCTTTTATGGCAGAGGACACAATTTTATGCAGTTCAGCTGGATTTAGACATTTAGGATGAGTTTAACGATGCTGTTAAGTACAAATCCTAAGCCAGGTTCTAGTTACGTGGAACAGGACTGACTCTAAGCTGAGCAAATACCTATTCATTCATGTAAAGAGATCAAAGAATCCCAACATTGTCTCATCCAACCAAAGCAAGGTCAAATAGAGCAGGTTGGTTTTGAGTGGCTCCAAGGACGGAGACTCCACAACCTCCCAGGCATCCTGTTCATACCATCTAAAGGACAGAGAAATGGGATTTTAACACCAGGATAGTTTGGGGTTTGTTTTTTTCCTTACTGACCTGTGACTGCACATTGGCTCCCACTGGAGAGCTCTGGTAGGAAGTCAAGGACTGCAAGTTGATAAACGAATCGCTGGAATTTGTCATCTTAAAAGAGCCAGAGGAAGCTGAAAAAACAAAGGCAAACCCATGTTTTAATGAGAAATAAAACCCACCCAAAATGGTTCTTCAATGAGTATTACAGAAGTCGAAAGGAAAAGACATCCTACGACTGGTTCAAACACCGGCATTCCGTGGTACTGATTAGCACAAGGAATAATTGGAGACTCCCAAGCAGCCAAACCCTTCCCTGGTGCTGTCCCTCACCTGAATTTGGTGTAGATGGAGAATTTGCCTGGTTGCCTTGAGCCACGACATTAGTTGCATCCACTGCTGTTTTTGCAGCATAAATATTGGCTTCTTCTTGGAACTTCCCCATGTTTTTCTTGTAACGAATTCTTTTGTTACCAAACCAGTTGGAAACCTGGAGGCATACATCACTGTTAGCATGAGCTCAAACTACTCCATTTGCCACTAGATTCACAAGTTGCCAGTAAAGGAGATGTTTTAAACTAGGCTTTGCACAGAAAATAACTACTAAACCCTTTGGAATAAGCAAAAAAGTACTGGTAACTGAAGCCTGTTGCCAGCTATGGGAGGGGGAAAGCCCAAACCATCGTTTGAGGTGAAGAAAAAGGGTCATTTAATTCCAGCTAAACCACTTTGTACCTGTGAAACTGTGATGCCACCTTTCTTTGCTAGCTCTTCTTTGGCCTCTTCACTGGGGTAAGGATTACTCAGATGAGAATAAAAATACTCATTCAGCACCTCTGTTGCCTGTTTGCTGAAGTTCCGCCGTTTACGCCTAGAAAACATGAATTCTTCCTATTTAAATGATGTGATACATTGGCTACAGGACACTGTCAGCTTCTTTTCCCCTCTAAAATCCATGTGTTTTGAGGGAGAACGTAAGAGCTGAGTGGGATTAAAGAGGTGTTGATGTCAAAGTGTACCCTAGCGAGCAAAACAGAGGATGAATCCTTCCTATTTCAATCCTTCCCAGGCACAGCTACAGGTTGGGCAGAGAAGTGATTCACAGCAGCCTGGGAAGAAGGACCTGGGGGTGTTGGGTGATGAGAAACTGAACATGAGCCAGGTTCAGTGTGTGCTTGAGCCCAGAAACAACCCCTGTCCTGGGCTGCACCCAAAGAAACATGAGTAGCAGGTCGAGGGAGGTGATCCTGCCCCTCTACTCTGCTCTGGTGAGACCCCATTTGCAGCACTGTGTGCAGCTCTGCCCCATCCCTGGCAGTGTTCAAGGCAGGTGGATGGAGCTGGATGATCTAAAGGTCCTTTCCAACCCAACCCATTCTATGCTTCTTCTGCAGTGAAGCAAGAAAAGCAGTTCAGGTTTAAGCCTCTGCTGCGGCCGTACCTGGCGTCAAGGAAGCGCGAGCGCAGGATCATCACGGCCTCGCACGTGCTCTGCTTCAGCTGCATCTGGATGGTGCTGAACTTCCCGTGGATGATGTTCACCATGCGCTCGATTTCCTTGGGCGAGATGGGCCTCGTTCGACTCTGCTCCCTGAGCAGGTTCATGACGTGGGTGGTGAACTCGCTGCAGGCCTGGAAACACACACATTTGTATCCACAAACAGGGAAACACGCTCAGGTCCGTTTCCCCAGCATGAAATTAAACCCAGACAGCTGCAGAGGAGCTTCCATGGTTCAGCTTTACTCTGTTTACTCTCAAGAAAACAGCAACACAGAGAAACGAGACATTTGTTATCTTCACTTTGATGTCCAGGCCCTCGATCTGCACCTCACTTCTGCAACACTGAGATCCCTTTTCAACTGGATTTGCTACCCTCGCGGTCCCCTGAATTCCTTCTACTCCCTGTTGTGTCCTTACAACCAAACACCCAAGGAAAAAACAGTTATTTGTAATTGAGATGATAAAAACTCTTCCATGCAGAAAGATCACCTGTTCATATTTCTCTAGCTCAGAGTGGTATATCTGTCGGATCTGTGACAGCTTGGCCCTGTAGTCAGAGTGCTCAATGCTATTGTCATTTGGACAGCCACCTGATGTTGCTGCTACAGCCATCGGTCCTCCTCTTCCTCTTTTCTCGGGCCCGGAGACACCCTCTGCCAGCAACATGTTATCTAGTCTCATTAGTTGAGCATCTGGGGGATCTTCTTCCTGAATACCGCGAATACTTAACACTAGATAGACATAAAGAAGGAATCAAAAGGTTATTCTGGAACAAGGAAGAGCGTCCACTTCAATTCTGGCAAAGCAGTTCAGAGGTTTTAGTAGGTCTGTACAGAAAACAGGAGGGAATCTATAGGCAAGGGGCGAGTTGGAGCTCGGCCTTTGTACACCAAGGATACCACCGGGCTGTGCAGCACCTGGCCAGAGGCTGAAGCCTTACCAGAGCTGAATTATCTATTACAGTCTATCCAAAATCTATCACCAGCTGAAACAGGGACAAAAAATGCACCAGGAGACAGTTTTCCTTAAGCTGAAGTTCAAAAACCAGAAGTTCTGATGGAGAGAGAGCTCTGCAGTGGCTGCCGACCCGAAGTCACTCATCAGGACAAGCCGGATCTCCTCCAGAGCATCCCCAGCCATCTCAACCCAGCAAAAGGCAAAGCAGAACAGTCCTGATGTAGTACATGAGTAACTGCTGAGCATGGGCTAAGGCAGCAACAAGTGTTGGCTATTGGAAGGCTTTTCCAGCTCATGATGGAATGAATTCCTTTGAAACAAACCCAACCCAGCAGAGCATCTACTCTATTCCCCCTTTCCTGTGTAAACATTACAGGAAAGGGAAACAAGGATTGTAGAGATAGGACAAGAGGGAATGGGCTCAAACTTAAACAAGGGAAGCTGAGGCTGGACATAAGGAAGAAGTTCTTTACTGTGAGGGTGCTGAGGCACTGGCACAGGGTGCCCAGAGAAGTGGTAAATGCTCCATCCCTGGCAGTGTTCAAGGCCAGGTTGGAAAGTCTTAAACTGGAGGATCTTAATGTCCTTTCCAACCCCAACTATTCTGTGAAACACACACAAAAGGTAGAGTTTTATTCATTGTTTAATTGGGTTTAGAGACCCCAGTTCTCCTTGCCCAGAGGTCCCCAGTGGCCATTTACTCCTCAGTCTTTCTGGGATAACTCCTGTTAACTTTCTGGGATGGACACTCAAATTACGTGGGTTTGGTGTCACTTTTTTACTTAGATATTTGGCAGCAGCACGTTCTTCTCTTCACATTACGATGCACATCAGACAGCTCACGTTGAAGTCAAGCTCCCAGCTGCAGCTTCATTTTATGTCACTTGTCTCATCATGGTAATTAGACATTAGTTATCATCAATTACACATCAGCTTGCCTCAAGCTGACTGCTGCAAAGCACATGTAACACACCTTCACCTCACGGCAAGACTCTGGGTGCCTGGCAGAAGAAACTGGGAGTAAATCATTCCCAACTGGTCGGTAACACTTAGTTTTCCTTCCCAGTAGCTGGGTTCGTGCTGGCTTTTGGCTTCAGTCTGGGAATAACACACCAATGCTTTAGTTGTTGCTCAATAGCACTTACCCTGACCAAAGACTCCTCAGGCTCTCATGCTGTGCCAGCGAAGAGGGGCACAAGAAACCAGGAGGGAGCAGAGCCAGGACGTCTAACCTCAACTAGCCAAAGGGCTATTCCATGCCATGGAATGTCATGCTGGGGTAAAAGCTGGGGGGAGTCACCAAGAAGTGACTGATCGCTGCTGGGTACAGGTCAGCGGGTGCTGAGCATCATTGGGCATCATTTGAGTTCATTGGTTTTCTTTCCTTCCCCCTTTTAGTTTTATATTCTCCCCCCTTGCCGTTTCCCTTACCATTATTAGTAGTATTATATTATACTGAAGTTATTAAACTGTTCTTATCTCAACCATGGGGTTTACATCCTTCTGGTTCTGGCTCTAACCCGACAGAGGAGAGATGGAGATGAGCTCTTAGGCAGAAGCTCTTCCCTGTGAGGGTGGTGGGGCACTGGCACAGGGTACCCCATCCCTGGCAGTGTTCTGTCATACTCCAGGAACTGGAGTTATGGCTCAACCGGTGATGGCCCATGCTTTAAATCACAACTTAAGAATTCCTTGCATAGAGGTAAAATCCTTCAGAATCACTTTTATGGATGTTCAGGACAAACCCTACACTGGCTCAGAAAGCCCGAGGAGCGGCTCCTGTCCACTAATACAACCTTGTGCATCCTCGGGCACGTCACCTACCAGAGAGTCATCAAATCTGTAAAATAATTATACAAAATGAATTCCCCATCATTCCTAATTAATCTTTCATTAAAATACAGCCCAACCTGAGGTGCTGAGCCTCAGTCGGTACGCAAATGCAATCATTACAATACATTTGCATCTCATTAATTAACGAGTCACAGTTGTGTAATGAGCTGAACAAGATCTCTGGTACCTGGTACTTGCTTTTCTTTATAGAGCAAGCAATGCAGAAGAATATAACAAATGTGTCTGTTTGGTGCAGGATACCCCACGTTAGCACTGAAACCTCCTCAATTTGGGTCAGAAGCAACCAGCCTGTGTAAAACACACGTGGGGAGCTCCAGGAAGCATGAGATGAGTGCTGGACCCGCACCTCTCCTCATCTGCAGCTCAGTTTTGTCCCAGACAATCCCATCCCCTCTCTTCCACTTGCAAATCCCAGGAACTCACATTAAATCCCAACCCGCAAATCAAGCTGTTAGCTGAGGAAGCTTCTACTTTGTCAGTTTTTACCCAAAGCGACTCCTTCTCCAGGCTACCCAAACCCCACACCTGGGGGTCAGTTCTCACAGTGGGGAGAGAGGACAATGAATTGGAACCGAAGACAACAGCACTGCACAACAAGACTCTGCTCCAGAAGGATGGTGACAAACTCAGCCACAAAGAGTCAGCGTGTTCCCATTTCCCTTGCCAAGGCGTAACAGTGAGAAGGTACCTGGGGCATTAACCCAGCTGACTTAGAGGGAGGATGGAGGGTTGCAGCTAAAAACACCACCAGAGAACACCAAAACAATGCTGCCACAAACACATTCCCTACCTCAGAGAGGCAGAACCCGAGTCCCACAGCACAGAAGTGGGTAGAGATACATTTGCCATGCCCCGAGGGGCATGAAGCCCACCATGGCCTCTGTCCTCCATCAAGCAAAACCCTGAACATCATATTCAGCCCTAAAAAGCATGTATCTTTACCAGTACAGATGCTTCACCCTGATTTTAAGATAGGATTCTGCCACGTCTGAATTCACACACCTGAGGCACAACCCAACCAGCACAAAAAACCCTGCTGGGTAGATTAAAACCGCTCCAAATGCTTCTGTGAGCTCCCAAATTGATTGGATTTGATGCCTCTTCAAATAACTGCTTATGCTCCAGGCAGCTCAATAAGACTTGGACATAAAATAGCTGCTTTTCCCAGAACTAGTTTCCAATCCTCAAAACTGAGAATTATTTGGGGCAAGGCGGGGTGGGGAAGGCAGCCGGGGTGAAATGTGAACCGTGGCCAAATCTATTTCAATGACAAAGAGTCGTTTCTCATTTCTTTTTAATTACGAACCAGGACCGAGGAGCATTTCTCAGCACCCTTTGTACAGCTGATCCTGAGCTATTGTGAGCGACGCTCGCGCTCCAACAAAGAGCACCAGAAAGATGGAGGGGGGGGGGAGGAGGAGGAACATGTTGGAAACTGATTTCTCAGCTAGAAAAGAAGCTTGTGTGCCTGGGTCACAAGCCCCCTTGTGCTACAGTAGGCCCAGGCTTTTGTTTGCTCCAAGCCATAACATCTGCTCCCTGCAATTTAAATAAGGAAGAGACAGGGCATCAGACATTCAAAAACCTCCGAGACCAAAGCGAAAGGAGCATCAGGCTGGCCCTGGTTACCTCGGAGAAATCCCAAGTTCAATCCAGAAAACACAGGAGGAGCAAGGAAAAAAAATGAGTGAAAGACCCTTTTTAAGGACAGTGATCCTCACAGGATGGACACACGTTAAAGCACACCCGGCCAACACACTTAATCCCAGCCCGTTTCTCTTTAGCAGCACACCACTGTGGCAAGAAGGCAATATCTGCAACCAATTCTTCCTCATGTCTGCCTCAAAGCTATTAGAAAGCACAGCCAAGTGTCCCTTTTCCTCTGTACCAGTTATTTGTCAATGTGGTACTCTTTCTACCACCGCAATTTGGGTACCAGTTCCTTAAAGAGGAAAACCATCACCATTTTCCAGCTTATAGAGACAAATACAGCCTGAAGCTGTAGAATCTATCAGGGAAAACATGGGCCATGTTAAATGGGAGCAAAGCTCACAAGGAAACACGAGGATTTTAGCAAGCCAAACCAACAGCAACACACCTGTTTTCTCCTTGATCTCACAGAGGACGCTGAACAGAGCAGGCTTCATTCTGTGGCAGTTCAGGGCATGCTTTCTGAAATGGAAGAAGAAAGAAGCTGAAGGCCCACAGGAAAGGCAGAGCCAGAGCGTGCCACAGTCCCAGCAGGTTGGCACCCAGATCCTCTCCACGGGCAGAAAAAGTTCCTTGTGGAGTTTGGGATGCTTTGAGAGCATCTCATGACGGCAGCCAGCCAACAGGAAGGAAAAGCCCCGGGGGGCTTAGAGCCCAGGGAACCCAAACAGGAGGACCACGGACTCGCAGCCTCCTGCCCCCATGGAAAGCAGATTGCACTGAGCAGATCCGAGCACTGCACATGCTAGTTCTGCCTTTTTGATGCTCTTCCAGCATTTGCTGCCTTGTTTTCCCCCTACTCCCCAGGAAGAGGCAGCATTAATGACACCATTAACACAGAAGCCACCCTCATGTCTCATCAAAACAGCCTTGGGCTGAGCTGAACACACGTTTGGAGCGCGGCAGTGAGCTCCATGCGAAGCAGGTTTCGCATGGGGGGTGTTTTCACCTCCTATTTTCCAGGGCAGCTCACCCTTAGGTGCCCAACTTGCGCTGGAAGTGAGCAGAAAGCAGCAGTCTGGCTGCAACATCCACCTCCAAAAGTCTCTTTTGCTTCTTGTGAGCCCTTTGCAGGTCAGAACTAGCACTTCAATGGCTGCAAGGTGGGTCTGAGCTAAGCACAAACTGGCCCTTTCCTTCTGCCATGCCGCCTGGCAGAAGCTGAAGGCTTCTCTTGGTGACACGGCCAAAACCCGGTCAGGGAGGGAGATGTTTGATAACATCAACCCCACACAAACAGCCGGAGAACAAAGGCAGCCGGGAAGGCAGCGCTGGAGCCTATTGTCCTCGCCTGACAAGGGGAAAACGGGAGAGAGCAGGAGAAGGGCAATGATTCCGGAGCCTCTGCACTGGCACCCGGCTTGAAAAGCCGCCTTTAGCTATGAGGCAGCAGAGATAAAACCAAGCCTAATCCTACAATTCCCAGGGCTGCTAACTCTGTGCAACCCCAACATCCTCATGCAGAAGACAAGTGCTTCTTTCTTCGGTGTACTGTCATATATAGATGCGTGAGTGCTTTGAAATTCAAGCACCTTTAGTGCTTCAACTGGAGTTTGACAAGGTTGCTAAACCCGAATTGAAATCATTTGGCTTAAAACAGCGGTCAGGCCAGTTTTCAAAGCTTATTCCTCAACTATGAGGTTAAGAAACGTACCCAAAACCGGCCAAACTGTAGGTTGAGATTAATAAACAGACCCAAAACGGTCAAGCTTTAAATTGAGATGAAAGAAACAGACCCAAACCCGGCCAAGCTTTAAATTGAGATTAAAGAAACGGACCCAAACCCAGCCAAGCTTTAGGCTGAGATTAAAGAAACGGACCCAAAACAACCGAGTTTTAAATCGAGATTAAAGAAACGGACCCAAACCCAGCCAAACTTTAGGGGGAGATTAAAGAAACAGACCCGAACCGGCCAAACTTTAGGTTGAGATTAAAGAAATGGACCCAAACCGGCCAAGCTTTAAATTGAGATTAAAAAAACGGACCCAAACCGGCCAAACTTTAGGGGGAGATTAAAGGAACGGACCCAAACCGGGTGCGAGGGGCTCCCCCTCCCAAGCAAACTTCGGCCCTCACCAGCAGCCGCCACTTCCGTTCTCCCGTTCCGGGCAGCCCCAGATCCGTTCGCACCGGGGAACAACGGCTGCGATTTCCGTACCCGCCTCACCCAAGCGCAAGCGAGGACGGAGAACCGGAGGGTTAACAACGGGGAACCGCTACGGGAGGCCGGTACTGATAGGAGGCCAAGACACGGAGCCACCGGGAAGCGGACGTGGAACTTTCCGCTTCCAACGGGCGATTTCCCATCAACATCCCCTCCTTTTTCCCCTACCGGAGCCGCGCTAACGGGACCGTTGCCCTGGCCACAGGCACCGGGAACCACCGAGGCAGAGCTGAGTCACGGCGCCGGGCTTTGCGGACCGGTACCGACCCGCTCCCCCCCTCCTACACCCCCCGGACCCCTCCGCCGGTACCTGGCCTGGGCCTCATCCAGGCTCTGGTCGGTGATGGCCATGATCTGCTGCAGGACATCGCCCGTGTCGTGATGCGCGGGCGGCGGCCCCGTTGCTGCAGCGGCGGCCGGATCGGCGTTGGGCGGCGGAGCCTGCGGGATGGCTGCGGGCAGCGGTACCCCGGCCCCGTGAGCCGCCGCCAGCAGCCGCGATGGCTCCTCCATGGCGGGGGGCGGCGGGGCCGGTACGGGCCCAGCGGCTGCCGCACAACAGGGCCGGCCCCGGGCCCCCCCCCCCCCCTCCTCCGTTTGCCGTGACGTGCCCCGCCTCCGGCAGCTCCGCGCTGGGTCCTAGCGCCGCCCGCTCCGGTACAGTTGCGCCCCTGCTTTCCACCTCTGCGTTGGTGAATGGGGAGGTGACCAAGCAGTGCGCATCCCGTGGGATGGGGGGTGTGGAAGGGGCCGGTCCCAACCTGCTGCCATGGGCCTGCCACTGGAGCAGCTTGCTCCAAGCCCTATCCAACCTGGCCTTGAACAGGGATGGGATGGTTCATCCAAACCTTCTCCATTCAACCCATCCCAGTGTCCCACCACCCTCACGGGGAAGAGCTCATCTCCATCTCCCCTCTGGCAGGTTAAAGCCATTCCCCTTGTCCTGTCGCTACAAACCCTTGGTAACTGGCACTTACCTTGCAGCTTTAGATAGATTCAAGTGCATCCCAGCGTAGTGGGAAAGCTCTGCAGCACCCAGAGCTCTTCCCTTCACTCCAACCTAACACCACAGACCTGGGACCTCAATTTAGGCACATGCCTGGTTTTATGAGCTAGAAGTTCCCATTCGACTCAAGAAGACCGCTTTGTGTCCTCAGTGTTGCACAGACCTGGGCTTTCGAGGCTTTAGTTTAAGCAGGTTCTTGCTGGGGATTCTGGAATAACACCTTTTAAGACTCCAAAGGCAGCAAAACCTGACTCCCTACATCCGTATTTATCAGGTATGCACGATGAGGAACCTGATTTTCCCATGCCTGGATGCTTCTGAGCTTGCGGCTCTGGGAATGCTGACTGGTGCCATAGGGAAGAAGCATCACCGAAGAAACACTGCGTTCCACAGCCTTTTACTACAGTGATTGATAAACCAGTGCCTCTGACTAAAGGGGGAGGGGGAAAGGAGCTGGATTAAAAGATGCCAAGGAATTAAATGGGCTTGCAAAAGTTCTTGCTGATGCAGGCAAGGGAACCGGGGCAGAGCTGTCCGCAGCTCCCTGATAAATCACCCTCTGCATTCCCATTGGAAACGGACCCGGGTATAATTAGCAAGTGAATTCTCCCCTGTCAGCACAAAGAAAGTGATGGGGGGGGGGGGGGGGAGAGAAGGAAAGGTTCATTTCCAAACCAAAGCCAGGGCTTCAGCTGCCAACTGACGGCTTCTGCATTGAGCTGAAGGCCACAGAGCAGGGAGATGCCCCCCCAAGGCTGATCCGGACCCAACCTCCGGGCACTTCTACAGCAGGAGCTGGCGATGTGAGGCGCTCAGGGCTCACAGCGAGGGGAGGCGGCAGCACGCAGACCATGAGCTCCCTCTGGAGAGCAAACCCGACACGGATCTGGCTGTAAATGGCTCTGCCCGAGGGGTATTCACACGTTCATGTGTCCAGATACCTCCTCCTGCCCCGCAGGCTGCTCCTATGCCCTCACCTTGCGCTTGCATCCGTGCCTTGTTGTCAATACAAACACCGGTGGCTTTTCCTTGGATCCGGCCTGTGGGCAAGGCTGCTTCTTACAGCCTCCGCGTTCATTTTCCACGTCTCAGGAGGTCAGAGATGCCAAACCGAGCTTTAAAAGCAAAGAACCCAGCACCAGGTCCCTCTTGTTCCTCTCACTCCCCTCCCTTTTGTGCTGTCTTTCCCCTCCTCCAAACCCACACCAAAATCCATATTACTTTTGGCAGCAGCTCCCTTCAGGAATTCCAACCAGCAGGGAAGACACGACCTCTCATTCCTGGAACCACAGAGCCTATCTTTGATCAAGCTGGGTGTTCTCCCTTGGCTCACATTGGAGCCCTTGCAAACAGTTCCTGGGTGTCCCTTCCTTCCTCCCAACCCACACTCAATCCAAAACAGCCTCATGTACTTCCAAAGAGCCAAGCACAACCCCTACACACACACACACACAGAGAAGTTTAGGATCATGGAATGGTTTGGGTTGGAAAGGGCCTTAACATCATCCAGTTCCAAACCCCCTGCTAAGGATGCCGGAGAGGGATCTTCATCAGGGACTGGAGTCATAGGACAAGGGGTGATGGGTTCAAACTGAAACAGGGAAGTTCAGGTTGGAGATAAAGGGAAGTTCAGCCCTGGGAGGGTGCTGGGCCACTGGGATGGGTTGCCCAATGATGTTGTGAATGCTCCATCAATGGCAATGTCCAAGACAGAGCCTTGGGTGCCATGGCCTAGGGTGAAGCACCCCTGCCCATGGCAGGCGGTTGGAACTGGGTGATCTTAAGCTCCTTTCCAACCCAATTCCATGGCTTAAAATACAAGCTATCCCATAAACCTGACATCAGCCAGCTGGGTATAAAGCTATAATGTTAGGTTGAAAGCCTTCCAAGCAGCTTTGTGCTTAGGTAACACCCACCCTTTGCTGCAGCACCTTGTTGAGGACGCAGAATGGGAAATGGAACAAACACAGCACTTCTCTATTGCCAAAGGAAGTCCCATGGGATAAACCTAAATCCCTCTTCTTTTGTGACACATGTTCTATGGACACCATTGAAAAGGTGTCACCCCCCTTCCCCTACCCTCCTTGCTGGGAGGGCTGTTAAAATCCCCCCCTCTGCTCTCCCCTGGCTCAGTGATTCCCCGTTTCCTTCCCCATCTCCCTGAAAACAGCACTTTCCCAGCTAATCCCTGGCACTCCTCCTTTCCTGCTTTCTCTTCTCTTCCAGCCAGCTGGAAACGAGCAAAAACCCACAGGTCCCAAAGCACTCACTGAAGAATTCCAAGCAACCTGCCTTCATTCCCAATGGGTGCCAGGCATCACTCGGAGAAGCTCCATTAAAGCTCGGTGACTTTCTTCCTCCTCCTTGCCCTTCATCAGGTGCTATTTACCTTGGTGAAGTCATGCATGAAGCTGCACCTGGATGTTATCCAGCAGAGCCTGTTTTCATACAGGAAGCATTGACATCCTTGAAGCAGTCATGATGTTCTGCTGGTCCAGACTGGTCTGGAGAGACCTTAGAGCAGGTCCCAGTGCCTAAAAGGGCTATAAGAAACCTGGAAAGGGGTTTTGGACTGGAGGTGTAGGGACAGAACAAGGGGGAATGGCTTTAATCTGCCAGAGGGGAGATGGAGATGGGATCTTAGGCAGAAGCTCTTCCCTGGGGACACTGGGAGAAGGTTTGGATGCCCCATTCCTGGCAGTGTTCAAGGCCAGGTTGGAGCAAGCTGCTCCAGTGGAAGGTGCAGGGGTTGGAGCTGGATGAGCTTTAAGGTCCCTTCCAACCCGAAGCAGGTCCCTCAGAACAACACATACAGGTTAAAGGCCCAATTGAGCCTAAAAACCAAGTGCAGTTCTCCTACGAGCCAAGTGTTACCTCACCCACTAAAGATCCATCCCATCCCAATGCAGTACAGTCAATTCTTTACCCCTGGTTAAATCAGACTGGTGCTAACCCCTCACTAGGCCACATCAACCATCCTAGTGCCTCCTTCCCCCCTCTGTTACAAAGGCAGAGCTTGGCATGGGTTTAACTGTAAAGTTCACTTGGCATGAAGTAGGACTCATGTGCTTCCTGCTTTGGGGATGCTCAAAGACAAGGGCCTATGGTTGTTCTGCCCCAGCTCCAGCACTCCCAGGAACAGTTTGCCATGAGTTCACTGTTAGCATCTTCCTCCAGCTACTGCTAATTCACCCCAGTGGGTACCTGTATGCCAAACCCAGTGTTTTCCAGGGACTAGAAGGTAACTAGAACTCATCTTTGCCAATACAAAGTGGATTCTGCCTTCTTTTAGCCCTACCACCGAGTGGAGGGTGCCCAGAACTGCCAAGGCTGGTGTTTGCAAGCAAGGGACCAAGGTTGGCATCTTACCCCCCTGCTCTGGTTGCATGGAAACGACCCTCCAGTTCTCTCCATGTCCTTTCTGGAGGCTCTCATCCCTCCAGACACACACATCCAAGTCCTGAGATGCTCTTGAGGAGAACCTACCTCCAAGGCAGCTCATAGCACAGGAGGCTGCATGGATGCAGGCATGAAGGGCAGCATCCTTCCCTTCCAGCATCACACAACCAGCTGCTCCTTTTGCCAGGGGCTTCAGAGTGGGGAGAGAAGGGGAAAATTCCAAGTTTTCCTTTCTAAAACCCAGGACAAGGTATTTATTCAAAAAAGCCTCTGGGACACAGAGATGGGAACCAGATTCTGAGACTGGTTTAATCAATCCAGGAGATTGCCACCTTCATGCTGGCACTTCCCCACTCTGTCCTGCAGGAACAAGTCCATGCACACATTTGAGCATCAATGCCTCTGGGAAGGTTGTCTTCTCTCAAAGCCAGCTGAGGTGATCACTCAGGGAGCTGTTTAATGTTAAAACCCAGTGAACCCGCCCCAAAAAATGATGAATTTAACCCAGATTCCAACCCTTGCCTCCTGGCAGCCTCTCCCAGGACTACATGGATTAACATTAACCCCTCCTAACTCCTCACAGGGCTTTGCTGAGGGAAAGGCTACCTCTGACCACATTGAACTGTTGAGCCCTGGAGTACTAAGGTACAAACTGCACATTAAAACCCAAGGCTTGCCTTGGAATCTGACCTAAACCTGTCCCCAAAGGGCTTCCAGCAAGTAGAAAGATGGTTTCATGGGAGCATGACTCACTCCACACTTAGGAATAGGCAAGGAACTCGGGAATAGCACATGGCATCATTTAGCAGAACACAAACAGCATCCCTCTTCAGCTTAAGGAAAGCCTTAGGTGCTCCTAAGACATCCTCCAAGAGCCCGGAACGCTTTGGAAAACAGGAATCTGCTTCTTGGGATGCAATCCAACCCGATTCCTCTCCAAAGAGGCCTTTGGGATATGTGATTTGGGAAGCAGGTGGAACACAACCCGAAGAGGGCTCTCTGGGGAAGCACTAAAGCCGCTCTGTTTAGGAGGCAAGGCATAAAGCTGAAGAGCTTCGGCTCTTTGGGGGATGCTAGTGCTGGAACAGCTCTTTCTGGAGGCAGTAATACTGAAGTACCAAATACTTGGTGGGACATTCCCATAGCACACCTCTAAATGCTGCTCCATTCAACCCACGTCGCATTAGAAACAGCAGTCTTTAATAGAGAGAACGCTACTCCCTGTGTGTCCACCCTCGGAAAGGCACCATCCAGCAGCTCCTCTTGTCCCTCATCCACGACGAGCATCGAGCACGGCCTTCGGAGCAGGTCCCTCTTCCCCTCTGCTCCTTCCTTAGGATCCGGAGCTGAGCAAGAGGCTAAATAGAGGAATCCACAGTGAAATGCCCGTTCTGAGACAGTGTCCTGCGGTCTGCCGTGTTCAGCTTCACCACCGTAGGGGTGTACTTGGAATTCCTGTAGCAGGCAAAGCAGAGGATCCTCCGGAAGGTGCTCCGCATCTCGCTGTCCCTATAGGAGTAGACGATAGCGTTTATCAAGGAGTTGATCTCGGCCAGCAACAGGACGTACTTCTCCACTGCTAGGACATTGCAGCTCTTGCAGCCTAAGCCATCCAAGAGGAGCACAACTTGGCCTGGAGTCCAGCAGATAACGAAAGCACCTGGGGAGAGAAAGAGAACTGTTAAGAGAAAGGTTTGAGTTGGGTTCCTTGGCCCTGCACTATAAAGGTGCTCGGTAAAATCACCGGTGGTTTAGAGGGCCACAGAATGGATAGAGTGAAGGGACCTTAAAGCTCCAACTCCCTGCTATGGGCAGGGACACTTCCCATTAGAGGAGCTTGCTCCAACCTGGCCTTGAGCACTGCCAGGGATGGGGCAGCCACAGCTTCTCTGGGCACCCTGTGCCAGCGCCTCAGCACCCTCCCAGGGCAGAACTTCCTTATCTCCAACCTCAACTTCCCTGTTCCAGTTTGAACCCATCACCTCTTGGCCTATCCCTGCTGAAGGTCCCTCTCCAGCATCCTTGTAGCTCCCTTCAGACCCTGGAAGCTGCCCTGGGCTCTCCACGCAGTTTCTCTCCTCCAGCCCCAATGTTGTCAGCCTGGCTCCGTGTGGGAGCTGCTCCAGCCCCTGCTCATCCTCATGGCTTCCTCTGGCCTTGCTCCACCAGCTCCATGTCCTTCTTATGTTAATAAGCAGCGGTTGGGATGTGCATTGTGCTTTCAACAGCCCATTGCTCCAGGAGTTCCTTAAGGAAAGCCTCAGGTCCTTAAAGCAGAAGGGAAGAACCAGACCCAAGTAAATCAAAGCGCTTCACTCC